>PVHP010022805.1:0-27898 GCA_004024765.1 Zapus hudsonius
CTTCCAGGTAGCCTGGTCTAGAGAGAGACCCTAACTCAAAAAGCAAAACAAAAACAATAACAAAAAAATGCTACCTACCATGTTTAGCTTGAAATGTCGCTCATGGAATTAAGAGGTAGTTTGGGAGTAAGAAAAAAATCTAGAAGAGATTTACGTGGATGTATGTTAGTATATATTCCCTTTTCTTCTAGCTTATGTGTGCATCTACCCTAATTATCCGTACTGTCGCTTTTTGAATATTTATAGCACTTTGAAAATTAATTCCGAACTAGGCTTAACTTTAATGAACTTTTGTAAATGACTTGCATAATTTTGATAATATAGTACCAACAGTACCTTGAGTATATTGATGGTTTTTATTGTTGTTAACTGGTTGTAGATTTAATATGCAATACTTCTGCAAAAAAGATCCACAGAATTTTACCATCCATTGTTTAGTTTCACAATGTAATTCTTAAACATGTAACTTTTCACTTTGGATTTTGTCAGATTTAGATCATCAATCAATTTTAAATTCCTAGATTTGAGTGAGTGGTACTGCAAGAAATCCATTTTGGCTCTTGTGGACGGCCAGCCTTGGGACATGTATAAGCCTTTGACCAAGTCCTGTGAAATTAAATTTCTTACTTTCAAAGACCCTGATCCAAGAGAAGTGAATAAGGTATTTCTGTCTCTACATCCCTTTACCTCCCATTTTTTTCTTCCTTTTAAATCACACTTATTTTCTGTAGTTTTGAATCTATATATATGTCCAAGGTCACACGTGGTATTATACTTGTAATGTTATGTATTTTTTTTAATTGTCTATAATGAGTTACAATATTTAATGGGCAAACAATGCGTTGTTATCCCCAATTCCCCGCTGCCCTCCCCTCCCCAATCTGCTGGATAACCTCCTCCATGGGCCGTCTGGATCAGTCCTTGTGACAGGGGACCATGTTATGTATTTTATAGCCCAGAAAGCACCAGTGATAAGGATTTGTCTGTATTTGAGACTGAGAAAACTATGATATGTCTTTTATATTCATAAATTTAATTTAATTTATCTGTAAGCAGAAAGAGAAGACAGAGAATGGGTGAGCCAGGGCCTCCAGCCACTGCAAACAAACTCCAAATGCATGCACCACTTTGTGCATCTGGCTTTACATGGGTGCTGGGGAATTGAACCTGGGTTGTTAGTCTCTACAGGCAAGCAACTTTATTGCTATTTCTCCAGGCCAAGGTTAGGTTTTAAGTGATTTTAGCTAGGATTATGTTAGCCCTAAAAACCTTGCTTACTTGGTGGAGTTTCTGTAACTTCTAGGTCCTGTATGATCTGCTCCTTGCCTGTCTTTCTAGCTTCATGCCTCACTGCATAGTTTCACCTCTCCTTTGCTCTGGTCATGGTAGAGTACTTGGCTATTAATGACCCAGGCTTTCTATCCTTCTTGCTTTTGTTCACGCTCTTTCTTTAATGCTGAACATTGTCTTTCAGTTCTTAAAATTCTGTTTATATTTTTATGGTTCACTTAAAATGCCATCTGCTCTATGGAACTTTTCTAGGTTTCTGCCTGTTAAAATTCTTAAGGCTCTAGCAACACTTCGCTAGTGTCTCTAGATAGAGTATTTTAATCTACTCTGTGAACACAGAGATAATTTCCCCATGTTCAGTAGGTGTTTAATAAGTGTTGCAATAAAATACTTAAATAGAAAATGATAAAATGTTAATAATAGTAACATTGAATATTACTATCTACAAGGCACTATATTATCATATAGTATCCCAGACATTATATTATTATATAGCAAGTATTAACTTATTTAATCTTATAAAATCTTTCCAGGTGCTTTTCTCCCCATTTTCCATGATGAATAAACTGACAAGAGCTTCCACAGCTTGACCAAGGTTTGTTATTTAAGAAGTGGTGAAACCTGGATTTGAACCTAGGCATTCTGAAAAAGTTCAGTAGACATTCAAAAATACTCAAGCTGGATATGGTATCACATACTTGTAATCCCCAAACCTGGAAGGTTGTGACAGGAACATCACTAGTTCAGAGTCAGCCTTCGCTACACTGGGAGTTCCAGGCTAGCCTGGGCTTTATAGCGATCTCAAAACGAACGGATAAGGACTAGAGAGATGGTTCAGTGATTAAAGGCACTTGCTTGCTAACCTGTGTTCAGTTCCCCAGTACCTGTGTAAAGCCAAGATGCACCAAGTGGCACATGCATCTGGAGTTTCTTCTCTGGCAAGAGGCCCTGGAATTCCTGCTTTCTCTCTCCCCCCCACCTCTCTTTGCCCCCCTTTTTCTCTCTGCTTACAGATAAATATATTTTTAAAGAAATGAACAAATAAGAACCCTCCCCCAAAGAAGCATTCAAAAAATGATGTAGGTAGAATATCTGAAGTACATCTTGTCACTTGCCATTGAAGCCATACTTTGCACTTACCTTTGACATGACATGAGTGTATAGAATACATAGTGGAATGGTCGTCTCACAAGTGTCCTTCGACGTGGTGACTTGCTTATTAGCGTAGTGCTTGCAAGGGGAATTATTCCCTGTTTCACCTTTTGACTCTTGTGAGGTCATTGCTTGGACACTCACATTAGGCATGCCCATGCACCAATGTGTGCTGGTGAAATGAGAGCCCAGTCAGTGGTGAGGCTGCTTTGCTATAAATAGGAGTCACATGAATGGCATGTTACGGGATGTTAAGTGCAAGTAGAGTTACAATTCTTGGAAGTTGAGGGTTTCCCCACTATGTTTATAAATGATTTGGAAAATTTATGGATTCCTGAAACATGGGCTGGAGAGATGGCTCAGCAGTTAAAGGTGCTTGCTTGCAAAGTCAGATGGCCCAGGTTCAATTCTCCAGTGTCCTGTCAGCCTGATGGTGACTGTTTGTTGCTCTATGCTGAGAATGGACAAATACTTGACAAGTATGTCCCAGGTCAAAACTTGACTTAAAATTTTATGTTATAGAAATCTTCGTTAATCTTAGTGTGTGTTACTGTTCTTTTCTTAGGCATATTGGCGTTCATGCGCCATGATGATGGGCTGTGTGATAGAACGGGCATTCAAAGATGAGTATGTGGTCAGTTTGGTCAGAGCTCCAGAAGTTCCTGGTAATGTGCACATATAAACACTTGTTCTTTTATAATCTGTAAATGCTGTTTCCTATTTTTGATGATGTAAAGAGTTTATTTCTGGTTTTACTAGTGTAAAACCATGCATATGTTTTATTTATTGTAAATAACAAAATCATGTCCACTTACATGGGCTTTTTGGCAGTCAGTTATGAATGTAATAAAATTAGTGAAAAGTGTTTCCCTTGACTATAACTTTCATGCAGTTATATTGTCAACAGCGTTCAGTTTTTTTTTTTTAAACCATTTTAAGCCTATCTTTCTAAACTTCAGCCTGTTAATGGAATGTGTGGAGAACAAGGAGAAGATGTGGGTGTGTAAATAGGCCACTGAGAGGAGTTGTGTGTAGGGCTACCATTTCTCCAGAAACACGACTGGAGAGGGATACCACTTTTCCATAAAAGTGTACAGATGGCATAATGTTGCTGATGCTAGTATTTCTCATCATTATGTTTAGCTGTGCCATGTGTAATGATTTAAAGAAGTACATACACCAAAAGTATTTGAAAGAAGCTTAAGAAATGATTCTAAAGTCAACAAGAAATGGGAGAATGAAGCTCTGTTGGAGAGACTCTAAAAGAAAGTACCATTCATGCCTGTTTAGTCATTCCTGTACTTACTAAGTAGCTTACTCTTTTGGAATTTAGTTTCTGTTTAAGATCTATTTAATATTCCTTAAAAAATTTGAATGCTAAGGAAAATTGGTGCTTTTGTATTATAAAAAGATGAGTTAATTTTGTGGGGGTGGAAATTTCATAGAGCTTTGGCAAACAGTTACCATAATGGTAATACTTGTGTAATTTGTGGAGTTGGGAGAGATTGCTGACTTTAATTTTGTACTCTAAAAATACCTATTGGGAATTAGGAACTTTTTGCACTAACAGAGTTGACTTAAACAATTTTGATTGAATTTACAGTAATCACTGGAGCCTTCTGCTATGATGTAGTTTTGGATAAGAGACTGGATGAATGGATGCCAACAAAAGTAAGTGTACTCTTTAGGGTGCTAATTTTAGAGTCCAGAGAAATCTGTTAAAATGATTACTGTTAGTACTGAATATTGAGGACACAAGAGAAATTCATACATCCAGAGAAATCTATCCATCTCTTCATCCATCCATTCATCCATCCATGTATCTGTCATTGATTTTTCAGTGTATTTAAGACAGGCATGTTTGAAGGAGGTTGTGGCAGTTACCTTGTCATTGCTGAGACCAAACACCTGACCATATGTAGCTTATGGAAGGGAAGAGTTTACTTCAGCTTCCAGTTTGGAGAGGGAGTTTTGTCATCCTAGGGCAAACAACAGACGGCTGAGCCACCTCATGTCTCATTGGCTAGGAGGAAGCACTGGCAGGCTGGAATAGAAACACCCAAGGCCCTCCCCCAGTGGCATCCCTCTTTCAGCAAGGCTCCACCCCCAAAGGCTCTACCAGCTAGCTGGCGACTTGAGGCTGTGGGGGATACTGTGGCAGTCAGCCACACTCTGCTGGGATGAATCTCCAAACCAGGCACAAACTGGGGGAGGAAAGTATTTATTGAAACTACAGATTGAATATCACTTGAACTGCCTCTATCCCATCCTAGGACCTGGCAAAGTCCTTCGCTAGCCCTCTATAGCCTCCTGAGCTAAGCTGCTACAGTCCACATTCCTCTCGCATTTTGGTCTGTCAAACTTTCACCAGAATGGTCCATTAGACTCTGCTTAGAGCATCTCATCATTCTCTGTGGGGTTCCATAAGGATCCTCCACGGTATGTCAGGGGTGGCTCATCTCTTGTCAGGATGTCAGCTATCAGCCTGCAGTTCATTGGTAGGATAGGATGAGCCACATCTCTCTCGCTGCATTCTGAAAGATACAAACAGAGTCTCCATCAGAGAGTGAGATTAGTATAGATTAACTGAGATACACATTTTTGAATTGGCTAGATTCTATTTTTAGTAGACTTGTTCAATCGCTCGCATAGTGCATCACTCCTTGGGGGCCTAAGATTCTGGCTTCCAGTGCATATCGCCCTAAGTCCCCAGTTCCAGTTGAGAGCTCCCCCTCACTAAGTGGAGTATTTGGCTGAATTTAAAAGCTGTTGATTGCCTCCCCCAGGCTTTGGCTCCTCTGTTGCACAAGTGATCCATTCGTGGTTCGCTCTTCTCTCCCAGTAGGAAGTATGGTTAGCCTACTCATGGCAACAGGCTGTGTTCCATTCCAGTGATTTCTGTTTGCTCCAGCTGTCGTTGAGACCAGTTTCCCCTGGCAGCTTGTACAGTGCTTTCCAGCACTACACTAACTACCATCTCGGGGCTGGATATCATTCTGGGCCTCGAAGGGTCTCTCAATGCTGATGGATGGCTTTCTTTGGTTTCTTTAGCAACAGGGTTTCACCTCCGGCCTGGGGTGGGAGTTTTATAGTTCTATACTATGGGGAGTATTCCTATAAATTAAAAGTTTTCCTGAGAAGTTAGCTCTTGTTTTTCTTTTAATACTAAGCATACAATTGTATCTGGTTTATGGAAAATGCTTTCAGAAATTGCTGAAGGTTAATGTTTTAATTTTTAAGGAGAACCTTCGTTCCTTTACCAAAGATGCTCATGCTTTAATCTATAAGGATCTTCCATTTGAAACTCTGGAAGTTGAAGCAAAAGTGGCATTAGAAATGTTTCAACACAACAAGTAAGTTTTAATTTTCATATCACATGTAATATTTTTCAGTTTTCTAGTATAATTAGAATTACTTGGGGAAATTAGTGCTGGAGGAAAAAGAAAAAAAGCAAAAGTACTATAGCCTAAGGCCCAAATACATCCCTACAAATTACTAAAGACTCTGGATTAGAATTTCTTTAGGAATATAGAACCCGATTCTCAAATTCTCAGTCATGCCACGTGATTGCACCTTCTCATGCATGTCCACATGTCCATGTCTACTTATTGTCTCCTTAGCACTGGGATAAACATGCAAACCTCTTAATAAGTAGTGAAGTCAGGGTTTTATCTGGATTGTGCCATTCTACACGTGCTTTTAGTTACACTGACAAAGTTGGCTAGATTCTAGAGACATTTAGGCAGTAGAATTGCTAAATTTCATGATTAATTGGATTACGGGTGTAAGAAGAAAGACTAAGAAATCTCCCAGGTTTTCTACTTGGACAGCTGGTTTGATCTTTAGGACAGGAAATTCATGAAGAACAAGTTGGGTTAGGAAAGGGGGAGATAATTTGTTCAGATTAGAAATTTTGGGGTGTAAGGTATTTGTGCAACTCCTAGTCTTTATTCAGAGGGGTTTAGGATCTATAGCTTTGGGCACAGAAAAAAGACATGGGCTAGAGGCAGGGATAGCAAAGATAAAACCAAGTCAGAGGAAGCCAGAGCTTGTAAATTAAAAAGCTCAGGGAGGCTGATGGGTGAAAAGAGGGCTTAAGAGAATACCCATAAAGGATAGGGAAGATGATGGTGAAAGACAGGTTAGCAATCAGAAGGCTTGCTACTGAGGCCTGTGGAGGAGACCAATGGTGAGAGTGGAAAGTGTCCTTTAGCTTGTCACCAAACAGGTGCTTAGACTCTTGATATGAAGTGTTTGGTGGCCCTGTGGGATCATTGATTAAAGGTGAGGGAGGTTCCAAGTGACCCACGGCTGAAGAGAAAGAGGGTGCCTTTAGATGAGTTTTCTGTGTATTTTGAGTTTGAAATTTTTTTCTGTGCTGTATTCAGGTATAAAACAGACTTCATAGAAGAGAAGGCATCTCAGAACCCCGAGAGAATAGTCAAGCTGCACAGGTAAGAAGCCTCTAGAGGTAGGCTGCTGTGTTAATCTAGTGTAAGGCTTAGCTTTGCTGGTATCTGAATGAAATGTCGGGACTAGAAGAGATGAATGTCAACACATTTCATTACTATTTTTCCTAACTCTATTGCTTTGTTTTGATATCCTGGTAAATGGAAGCTTTAATTGATCTTTAGGGACAGTTGTTTGTTCCTCACTTTATTTTTCATTTTGTGTTTGAAACGGGTCTCTATATATAGACTGGCCTCAAATATGTGATTCTCCTGCCTCAGCCACCTGAGTGTTGAGATAATAGGTATATGCTACCACATTTTATTATTTATGCTTACTCATTTTAAGATTTGAAAATATTTTTTAAACTAATATTTTATGAGTTGATTTTGAAACTGGGCAAAAAAGTCATAGTTATGAATTGAATACAATATTTTTATGTTTAGAACCATTAACGCTTATTTGTTATTATTTATATTACATGTAAGTTAAGTTAGAATTTGCTCTCTGATAAAAGGATGAAGAAAATCTGCTTAGGCTGACATTCTTATAGGGAACAAGTCCCAGGATTTTTTTTTTTCTTCTAGAAACAACTCTTTCTTTACTGTGAGACTGACCCAGTCTGTCATGTGTCCTGAATTTTAAACTCTGCTGCCATCCATCTCTATGTGATAGTAGGTTATCAGTGTTAGAGTTGAATGTGCTTGATAGCATGGTGGGCTCCATGGCCCTTAAACCCTACTCATTTGTATGAATCTTAGTTAAGAGCAAGATTGTCCTTTCTAGTTTATCCTTTTGAGATTGCATGCTTGAAGATAGTGTTTGTTACAGGTGAAACGGAGCCAGATTGAATGAGTGTGTAGCAGTATAGAGAACAAGATTTCTTTCAAACTGCTGTAAATGGTGTGTTGCTGAGGTTTTGTTTGCTTCTTTTTGAAATCAAATCAGGATTGGTGACTTCATTGATGTGAGTGAAGGACCTCTCATTCCACGGACAAGCATTTGTTTCCAGTATGAAGTGTCAGCGGTCCACAACCTTCAACCTGTGCAACCAAATCTTCAAAGAAGATTTCAGGGTTTGTCTTTACCCACCCACTTACAAGTAAGTAAAGCTTAAAGTTCCAGATCTTCCACATTGGGAGTGGGCTGATTCTAGATACAGTTTTGTATGAGTTTTAAGGACATGCATTTTTATATTTTATGTGTTACTAGTAATTTATAAGCTCATTTATGATTAAAAACAAATTGTCAGCTGGGCGTGGTGGGCACACACCTTTAATCCTAGCACTTGGTAGGTCACCCTGAGACCATGTAGTGAATTTCAGGCCAGCCTGGGCTGGAGTGATACCTTGCATATAGAGAAAACATACTGTCCAGGATATAAAGGTCGATTTACAAAAGAAACAGTTGTTGGAGTGGTTTCATCAAATTGAGATAGCACTTTTATTTTTCAAAGTAGGATAGGTGAACATGCAAATGATGGTGCATTGTGGGTATTGGAACACATACTAGTGAGGCCTTCTGGAATGCTTCGCCTTACAGTTGTATGCTCTTCCCCTGATTGTTAATTGTGACCCAAGAACTATCATTTTCTACATTGCTCCCAACCCATTTCTTGCTAATTGTTTTTTCTCTTTTTTTGTTTCAATTTCAACTTTCGATTTTGAAGTCATTTTTAAATTAGTTATATATTTGCACGTGTGTGTGTGCACGTGTGCGTGCGTGTGTATGCTCATGTGTGTGTGAGCTCTCCAGGGTCTCTTGCAACTGCAGTCAAATGCCTGCCCGGCTTTTTGTGGGTAGCTAGGGAATTGAACCTGGGTCTTCAGGCTTTGAAAGCAAGCACTTTTAGCTGCTGAGCCATCTCTCCAGCTCATTTTATCTTATTGTTGCTACTATAACAAAATACCTGACAAAAGCAACTTAAGGAATAACGGGCTTATTTTATCTCACAGTTTGCCGTTTACTGTCTCTCATTTATTGCAAGAAAGGCATGGCAGCAGGAATGTGAGTCAACTAGCCACATTATGTTCATAGTTAGGAAGCAGAGCAACAAATGCTACAGCTCAGCTTGATTTCTACTGTTTATTCAGTTCAGGATTCCATCCCGAGGAATGGTGCTATCCACAGTTAGGGCAGGTCTTCCTACCTCAGTTACTCTAGTCTAGAAACTCCCTCACAGATGTGCTGAGGATTCTAGATGGCATTAACCCTTATTCCCATAGGCTCATAGTCATTTCATAATAATACAAAATACATTTAGTCCAGCTTCAGAAGTTCCCATAGCCTTTAATAGTCCCAAAGTCTCTTCTGAGACTCAACAGAGTCTCTTTAACTGTGAGATCCTTTAGCATCAAAAAAATAAGTTACAAAGTTCCAATATACAATCACATAGAATAAACATTGCCCTTCTATATATAACCTGGGGGTGGGGGCATAGCATGGAAAGATCTAACCAAGCCAAAGCTCCATGTTCAGCGTCTGGGACTCATGATGGAATCATCTGGGTTCCAAAAGGCTTGGGGAGCTCCTCCCTTCAAGCTCTACTGCGTTTAACACACAACCTCTCTCGGTTTGGTTTTTGTCCATGCGTGCAGCTTTCTTTAGCTGGTTTTGACATTTCTAACATCCTGGGGTTTCCATTGCAACTTGGGCTCTCTGGCATCATAGAGCAGACCCTGCAGCCCTCCTAAGTCTTGCATCTTTCATGCCACAAAAGCAGTACCACGTGGACAATGCTGCTGTGTTCTGGGATGGGGCCTGGCCCCTGACCTCCATTATCTAGCTGTGCTGGCTTCATTTCATACCACTCCCTCCTTCACCACTTACATTGCAGATATACCCTAAGTTCTCTGTGCCAGCTCTTCCTTCTGCCTGAACCAGGGTATGGCTTTCTCTTTAGGTACGCCATACTATTCTTTCTCATGAAGGGTTTGCATGTAGACACTTAGTAATTTTGACTTCTATTATTATTCTGAGCTCATTCTGTTTGAAATAGTCAGTAACCTATACGCCTCAATATTACTCATCTTTAGTTGACCTAGTAAAGCTGATATCATCGTATGCTTGTATAAGTTTTAATAATGTACTCTGCTCACCCTTGATTTAATTTTTTTTTTTTTTCCCCAGGCCAGGCTGACCTGGAATTCACTATGTAGTCTCAGGTTGGCCTCGAACTCACGGTGATCCTCCTACCTCTGCCTCCCCAGTGCTGTGTTTAAGGTGTGCTACCACACCTGGCTCAGAAGGCAACCCTCGATTTTTAATACTAAGATTTAATAATGCATTCCAAGCACTCTCTGGTATTTTAAGAATTAAGGAAATTGGCTGGATAGTTTTACTGGTGTCTTCCTTAGTTTTGAGCTGCCATTTTAATGTAAGGATTTATAGGAGGTTTTAACACGCCTCCTCCTGTGATTGCTTGGAGCTTAAAGAATGGCCTCTAGCCCGTTGAAATTGGCTAAGAACTGCAATCTTTGGGAAAGTGGGATACACTTTTGCCTTCCATTAGAATGAATGATTTCTGTGGTAGCACAGATATAAAGAGACAAGAGGAAGAAAGCCATATTCAGTGCTTAAGTCTTTCTTAAATGCCAAGAGTAGCAGGTGTTCTATTTAGTACCTTTTCCCTATTTATTCACATTTGTAACCATAGTCTCTTAGTACTGCCTGCCTTGTTTGTTTCTTTGAAAGCTGCATAAAGATCCAGACTCTTTAACTTCCTACTTAATTCACTTCATAGTAAACATTTTCTTTCCAGGCACACTTTACAATATGGAATAAGCTAGTGGAAAGATCTCGGAAAATGGTAAGTTTTTTTTCACACTAAAAATTTTCTGTATTAAGAATTTTCATTGAAACAGCAACCAAAAACAGGGGTCATGGTGGAGAGAAGCAAAGAAAAAAAATAATCTGTTTCACTAGCAATGAATGTTGTGATTATTTACTCCAGTGGTATATTGGCAAGAATAAAGATATAGTTTGCTTTTGGGTTTTTTAGTGGCATAGAAATTATACTGTAGAATTTGAAAGGAAATAGGAATATTGCGATTATAATAGTAACTCTTCTTCATAGTTACGCTGCTATTAATTAGACTAAATGAGCATTTATATGCTTAAGACTGATCAAGTATACTTTCAAGCTGCCTTCACTATCAATGCCCTGCAAACCCCGATTTGAATATGTGTCTTTAGTATTTAAGTTGTACAAGAGAGGATACATTTCAGATCTAAGCTTCTCACTGTTCACTGTTATTTCACAGATTGTGTCCTCTTTCCCTTGTGTTATTGGTAGCTGTTCTGTGTAATCTGGTTTTTCACACCCTCCTACTTACTCTCTACAGACACTGAAGTCAGGCTTTTAGACAAACATTCAAAGCAGCATCCAGAAGACTTGTTTTTTTAGAGTTGTATATTCCCTCATAACAGTTCTGGTCATGGACTAAAATTACAGATATTCCAGATACCTGTGTACACTAAGTCTGTAGCATGCTCTGTTCCTAATAGAATTACACCTTGCAATAAATTGATATGGATTTTATGTCTCATTTCTTGTATTTTTTCCTGTCCCAGTATTTTTGATTTACATATGAAATATAAAGTGACAGACTGAGGAAGCCTAGATAGAGTATGCCTCGGATGATACAGTATGAAAGGAACTGTAATTTATACTGGTAACTCGACCTGTAGATCTTTCTTCTTGTTAATGTTTTACCATAATTCCTGAAGGAAAAGGGAAAGGGTGTCATAGGAGAGGGGCTAGAAGATTTAACTTGTGTAAAAGTGAACGTGTGTATTGGAGAAATAAAACTATTTGTATTTTTACAGGTAACTGAAGATCAAACTAAACCCACAGAGGAAACTGTATCTACCTAATAACTTCTAAAATTTAATTATGTACAGTAAATTAAAATAAAAACTTTTATATGATGTTGTGTAAATTTGAACTGTTTCCTCCCTGTTTGATATAGTTATTATAGATAATGATAGTGATCATTATCTTTTCTGTTCTCTAAAGGATAAAATAATTTATGCTTACAATAAAAATTTCACATACAACCCCTTCTACTCTGTCATAGTCAGCCACATGCCACTGGGATAAACCTCCAAACCAGGTACCTTTAAGGGGGGATGGGATTTATTGAAGCTATAGATCAGGGGGAGTTCCATAATGGCAAAAGAGGCTGGACCCTTTTCACAGGTCCAAACAGAGAGAAGAAGCCATCACACACACACACACACACACACACACACACACACACACACACACACACACACACCAGCAAACAGAGGAGGAGGTGGGAGGGGGCAAGAAAAAGATTTCCTTCCCCTTGAGCTTCCTTACATACTGCCCCTTACTGAGAGGGCCACCTACTCTGGAGGAAGGGTCACTCTGGTGAAGGGACCAGAGACCCTCTCCTTTAGTTAATCCTTCCTGTAAGCAACCTCAGAGACCAAGATTAAACATCCCATCACATACTCCATGGATGCAGCAAGTTTTCTTTATTCTTACATGTATAAACATACTTAGGAATGCACACAATGCTTGTTTTAGTTTTCTCTTTTATCAATTTATTTTTGTTTGTTGTGTTTTTAGAAGTAACTTGGCTACCAAGGCTGATGGTAACCTATCACTGCCCGCCGCCCGCGGAGGCAGTGATCACATAAATATACACACACACCTCTTAGGGGTGGACGAACGTGCCCTTTTAGTGCGGGGAACGAGGCAGAATATATAGAGCTTTCTGGCCAATCAGGAGGCTAATGGTCTTTTGATAACCTGTGCATAATAGCCAATCAAGATCACCTCCTGAAACTCATCTCATGGGCGTGCAGGTCTTTACCTAGTGTCAGCACAGGGCTAGTGTCTGAGCACAGGCCTTAGGGTAGCTTTGCTTCCCAAGATTAGGGGAGAGGTGGACACAGCCTGTGACCATCAAGGCTGAAGCTAAGCTGGTTTGCATGGGAGTCTCAGAGCTGCAGGGATTGGTGCCACCTGCAAAGGTGGGTGAAAGGTATGCAGGTCAGAATATGAGTCTGTCCCTCCAGGTGCAGGTCTCTTGCTGCCAGGGTAGGTCTAGAGGCTCCATCTGGGAGCTCTGCTCTGGGTGTTGGGGCTTCTGCTTTCTGCTAGGTCTACCTGCAGTGGGCCCAGCATTGAATGCAAAGGCCAAGTTCTGGGCTAGCTTTTTTTGTGCCTTCTCCAGGGAGGGGCTGTGCTCCATACTCTACCACCTGAGGTTGGGGGAAAATGGTAGAGAAGGTCATTTAGCAGCCTGGTTGATGAGGGTGGGAGTCGGGTATTGTGGACAACTCTTTCCGTTCTGCCTTTAACACATCTATTTTTGTTGCACTAGAACCAGGCACTGTATCTTCTCATGTGGCTTCCTTAGCTATCAGAAAGGGAACTTAGTGTGTGGCCAGCTGTTCAAATGGATGTGTCTGGGGAAGTTCTAAGCCACTGACAGAGCTCTAACTAGTTTTTCTCTATTGTGGTTCTGGTTTAGTAGTTCACAGTATACTCTCACTTTCAGCATTTTACGTTACTAGATTTTAACTATTGTAAACTGATTCATATTGTATATGAAACTAATTTTATCTATGAAAGAATTGTTTTTAATCAATTACCTAATATACACTTCACTGCGATTATAGTTTCTTTGCATTCCTTCTTTCCTTACATACTGGATTGATCCAGTTTTCCTTATTTTTCCTTTTCTTTTAGAAGTAACACACTTAGTTTCTGCTTTTTTTTGGGGGGGTTGGTTGAGTATATAGTATTGCATTTATAGATGCATCACTATCTAATCTGTTGTCATGCCTCAGTTAGTGATTTTGTGTACATATAACTGCCCATGTGATAATAGACTCATCAAATAAATCCTTCCTAGTGATTCTGGATAAGAACTTATGTGTGTTTAGGGCTGGAGAGATGGCTCAGTTGGTAAAGTGCTTGTTGTCAAAGAACACACAGTCTTTAGCACAGAACAGGTTGAATTTCCAGTGTCATGGAGGTTTGGACACATTTACTCATTCATTTTAAGCAGCTGTAAGTTTGGCCCCATGCTGGGTGGAGTACAGACAAGTTTAACATGGTGATTCTTTCAGAAACTCAACCTAGAAGAGAAGAGAGCAGATACACAGATAACTGCACAGTATGGAATACTTTCTGAGGGAGCTACCCTGTGCTTGGGGGAACAGAGAAGAAAGATCACTTCTGGGTGTATTTTCTATGTGCTCCACAGGAGTTGAGCTGAGACTGTAAAGATTTGGGAAAGGATAGGGTGTTTCTGGGGGTGGCAGCACAACGGTGACATGACTGTCCTGTCAGTCCACATTTCACAAGGCAGAAGCTGGCACACAATCATTCTGCTACTCTGTTATTCTGAGTAGCAGCTGACAGCGTGGGGCTCATAGTACCAGGTCACTGGTTTGTATCTCCTGGTGGTCGAACATAGGACAGCTGGTTTTGGTGGGAGAATTTCAAGCCTGGTGTATTTTATTGAGGTGGGTTGGATGTTTTTGGTATAGGTGGATGACGAAACTTGGGATTTATACACAGGACATCTCTTAAATACCTAGCAGTCTGACAGTACATGGAGTGAATATATGCAAATGGACATGCGCTCTGGATGTTTCAGATTTCTGCTGAACACATTCCTAACTGTAATAGTCACACTGTACACAGGTCACCGTTTTCACAACTGTTTTAGGAACCACTGGCTTTCAGATGCCCTTGCTGATCAGCTTGGAAAAATTTAATGTCCTTGGTTCCATTACAGAACTAGAATCTCTGGGGATAGGAGCATGGGAATTAGTATGTTGACAGTTTGCCCAGGTAGGAATTACTGTTTTTGCTCTTCAGTTCTATGTAAAAACTTTGGTCATTTGCTTGGTATAATGAACGCTTATTTACCAAGTCACTTCTTTGAACCCAGTGGTATTACTAAAGTAATATTGCGTTTGTGTATTTGAACTATTTTCGTATTGGACTTAGATCCCAAATTCTGCAATGAGGTCAGAGTAGGTGAGGGCCCAGGAACACATGCAAGGGATAATACAGTCCTCAGGGCCTGCCTTCCTCAGATGCTCTAGACTACACCCAACACATGAGGATATGAGGATACAGCGCGTTAGCTAGGTGGAACTGAGTTGGGAAATTTATTGCAGTTGGGTCCATGTAACTGCTGATATTGAAGAGGAGTCACCTGGTTTCTAATTCAGCAAATTTCTGGGGAGATGGGTCAGATTCTACATCATGTTTTAGATGTGATGTTTTTAAAAGAAAATCCTTTCCTGCTAAACTGATTCATTCAGTTTAATCTCTTAGGCACAGAATTTGGTTGCTATTTCCTACCTCAATTCCCAGAAAACTAATTTAAATTCCCTTGGTCTTTCACTTTAACACACACACACACACACACACACACACACACACACTCACACTTCCTTGTTCCTTTCCAGTTCAAACACACCTACCCTTCATGCTCCAATAATTTTGGGAATGACTGGATATGCTGTTCAGGAGCAATCCATCTACTATCAGGAGATCAACAATCTGAAGTCTAGGAGATTGGGTGTCAGAGAAAACCCCATCTGTTGGTCATAGCTGTGTTCCTTGGGTTATTACTATGGGGTGATGGTTAGTGCAGAGACAGGGTGTCCCTGTAGACATCTGCTATGGTAGGTCACTTGATTTAGCTGATTGAATTGTAGAAGTTTTAAAGTGTGCATTTGTCTAGCAGTGCAGGACAGACATTGTGCCCTTACTGCACTACTTTATTTAGACCTTCCATCCTATGAAATATATATGTTACTTTATTGATGAGGAGACAGGCTTAGAGAGCAAGTGACTTGAATAGGCACGAGTTTAGCCTAGCGCTCTCAAAGAAGGGTTTTCTTTAAGTGTCTTGTGAGGTTTGTAGCTTTTGGTTAGAACAGCAGAAAGGTAATAGTGAAAAGTCAATTCTGTTCCTAATATTTTGTGACTTTGTGGTAGGAGACAGCAAAATTTTTCCATCATCTTTTTCTGTAAATAACTTCTGAAATTATAATTTGTACTTTGTAAAAGAAAGTCATAACAAAAATTATTCTAAATCAGCTAAAAATTCATGAAATTTATTTGGCTACAGCATATAGCTGTTTAACAAGATTTCGTGTTATCCAACAAATAGACATTAACTATGCTAACAATTAAAATTATATACTTGTGATATATTTGTAAGTAGAGAAAAATTGCATAGAAATTCCATTAAAAAATCCACAAATTAAATTATTAACTTTAACAATGCCAGGGATTAATTTTTGATTAATTTACTATATTAATGTATATACCTATTTAATCTTACAAAAGTTCTGTATCTTCTGTTGGCCCCACAGCAACCTCGTAAACTTTTATCCCCATTCTAGGTGTGAAGAATTAGGCTTAAGATTCTACAACATTATTTCATGGATGAGCTATGAATTTGAGCCTAGAGTTAAGATTTCAATATGAATTTTTCTAAGTTAAATCTCTGTGTCTTGGAAGAAAAGTATAGTGCACAAGTATCATTTATCATATTGTCATATTGGTTATTAACTATTTCATTACTAAAAACATTTTGAGCCAACATGATGTCTCATGCCTTTAATCCTACTGAGGAGGCTGAGGTGGGAGGATCACCATGAGTTCAAGGCCAGCCTGGGCTACAGTGTTGAGTTTCAGGTAAAGCTGGACTACAGTGAGACCCTGCCTCAAAAAACAGCAACAACAACAAACACTACCTGATGTCATTTCAGTTACTCCTTAAGATTCTGATTAAAAATTAAGATTTATTAATTTTAAATTAAAATTGTCTACATAAGAAATTGTTCTAATTTAAAAAAGGCCAAATTCCTAATCTTTTAAAAGCTTTTTCCAGATAACACACAATGTAAGTGGGGAATGGTAGTCCCTCTAATTTTAAACTACAAAGATATAGAAATTTGTTTTACAATCTGCTCAGCCCATATTCTAGTTGAGTCATTGTAAGTGTATATGAGCATAGCTTTGAATTAAAAGTGATGATAATTCATTTTCCATTAGAGATAAAAATAACACATGGTTCTGTTTGGTATACTGTGATAAGTCTTTTAAATGACATCTCTTAAAACTTAAGGTGGAACATCCTTGTAACCAGGGAGTGATTAACACATTAAGAATGATAAAACCCGAAGTCTAAGTTTATTCAGCAGGGTGACTCATGCTTCTCTGTCATCCTCCCACGGCCGACAGCAACTGGTTCCGTGTGACTGCTAGGAACAGGCATCGTACCCTGTTAATGCTAACATGTAGGAGTCAGTCGGAGGTGAAAACCCCTATCACGATTAGCATTAACAGCATACAGCCTACAGCAAACCTCCAGCATTCAGAGGATGAGGCACAGAAACTTTAAACCACAGATTTCCCCTTCCTGCTTTGCACCACCTGCAACGAGAAAAAGAAATGGTGTACGCACACACAGTTATAAAGATGGAGTGATAGAATATAAATCCAACTTTTTTTGAGGGTAGGGTCTTGGCTCTAGCCTAGGAATTCACTATATATAGTCTCAGGGTCGCCTTGAACTCACGGTGATCCTACTACCTCTGCCTCCTGAGTGCTGGGCAAAAATAATAGTCTTTTTCCCCCCTTGAAGCAACTCACTATCTACCAGGGTATAACTTGTTGAAAAGGGTAGAAAAGCTGGGCAATTATTAAAAGGCTGTATTTAAAATGCTATTCTGGGTGCTGGGGAGATGGCTCAGTGATTAAAGGTGTTTGCAAAGCCTACCTGCCTGGGGTTTCTTCCCCAGTACCCATGGCAAACCAGATGCACAGAATGATGCATATGCCTGCAGTTCAAGAGACCCTGTCATGCTTGTTCTGAACCTATCTCTCTGTGCTTACAAATAAATATAAATATTAAAAAATAAAATGCTATTCTGTAGGTATAATTTATGCATATGTATCATTAAAGCAAAAACAAAGCCATTCTTCAAAGTTTCATAATGCTAAAATCAAAGGTCTGAGCTTGACATCTGATACAGTAACATATTTTTTACCATTATATCCTGTTGGACTCTAGCCAACGTAAGTAAGCAACCTAGATATTCAGAATATTCTAAATGGCTTATGGAAGTTAGAATTGAATGAACCTCTTCTACACAGGTACAACTTGGGCTAAATTTTCACTCTAATAAATCATCAAGATTTATTCTTTCAAGACATGAGATATAGGCCACACAGGTCTTGCCTAATAAGTGAACAAACCTTAAAATGTTCCCATTTGCTTTTTAGATATTCTTTAGGGGAAAAGCATGACCCAATGGCTTGGGTTTGGATCTATGTACAGGAAATTTGACTTAAAAGAACCTCTGTCTCAAAGGACTTGGCCTCAGCAAACAGTTGATTAAAAAATGACAAAAGATGAATTTGCTGTTTCCTGTTAGAGTCTGATTTTACTCTCTCAGATAAAGTGACATTTCCCCTACAAGTTTCTGGTTTCAGTGTTACTGTAGCAGAACCTAGAAGTTAGAGTATCACCCAAGCATGCGGTCCCGTCGGTGCCAGAGGGGAACCACCTTTTCTCTTATTTAATAATGAAACCAGATAGATGTAAAAATGTGATTAAGTTCAAAAGAAATACATAAAGTGAAAAATTCCCCAATGAATATATTTTGATAGTGCAGAAAGAATATTGTGGCTTGGAAATTTCCAAACCAAGGAAATATATCATACTTACTGATAGTATTTTTTTGAAACTTGGCTATTTTCTGAGATGAGTTAGTTTCACAATGAAAACTTGGATTAAACTGTGAAAATTTAGGTTTCTATTCATTTTATAGAATTTCAGTAAAAAATTGGTAGTGATACTTTTCACCTTCATAATATCTTAGACACAGTAAATGCTGAATAATACACAGTATTATATTAGTGTTAATTCCAACCCAACTAATATTATTTGACCTTAGGGACACACACAATTTTATTTAAAGTGAATGGCTTTCATACATTCTATAAATTTTACTCCTTTAAAGATGATGCCTGATTAAGATGAATATATTTAGCACAGATAGCCATGTTTCCTGGGCTGGTTTCAAACTAATGATCCCTCTATTTCAGCCTCCCACATGCTGGGATCACAGGCATGAATGACCACACCTGGCATCTTTTATCTTTCATATGAACTGACTGATTTAGTACTCAGAAAAGTGACTTCTGATTCTTGATACTGTGTTATATTAAAAATTCTAGTTGTTGGGGATGTATCCTATTTGGTAAAATTCCTGCCTAACATACACAAAGCACCAAGTTTGAGCCCCAGCACCACATTAACCAGGCATGGTTAAATCAGTACTTGGGAGGTAGAAGCCAGAGTATCAGAGTTCAAGGTCATCCTTAGCTACATAGTGAGTTTGAGGTCAGCCTGGGTTACATGAGACCCTGTCTCAAAATTCTAAAATTCCAATAGCTTTTAGATCCTCCTTGTTCTTCATGTTCAAGTACAAACTTTGTGGAACACATCTGATGAGTTCCTAAAACTGCAGAGATAGAAGCAGACTGTCTAGATCAATGCCACACAGCCTTAAAACAGTGACAAAATAACTCCACTGAAAGACTGTAAAATATAACCAAGAACAATTTAAAAAATGTTCAGTAGACTTTTAGCCATTAGGATGTCCAGGAGGTCATTCATCCATTATTTTGGAAGCTGTGTGCACTTCCATTGTTTTGACCTAAGCTAACCAACCAACCCCAGAAGTACACTGTGCCAGAGTGAACCTTACTGATCATAGGCAAGAGAGGTTGGTCAACTAGCTAAGGCGTTGCAAGAGTAACAAGAAACCAACTGGCCTTTTCTGGAGTCAGCACATCTGTCCAGCAGGGAGAGTGGCAGAAGAATTATACCCATGTGTAGACCTGGAAAACAACAGTGGCAGCCCTAACCAAGCAGTAAGGATGTGTCAAACATAATTTGCCTTACAGGGCAACCTGAGAAATCTATATGTACAAGATAAACTGGATTGGGGTCTTGCTTAGGTAGCTCTGCAGAGATGCTTCCCAACAACCCCATACACAGTGCTTTGCGGGCCTACCAGAGGAGATCAGTGTTGTCAATGGAAGTGTTGCTATAGCAGTTCATTCAGCAGCTGATGAAGGGTTCATGTTAAGTCTAATATGTGAAATCACATCTCACTGTTAAGAGTATCAGAAGCAACCCTTCTCATGCTGGGAAAAGCCTACACCAATGTGAGCACTATGGATACCAGACAGAGAGCAATGCCAGATAGCTTTCATTAAATGGCACACCACTCCTCTGGTAGTGAGATCTAAACTGAAGGTGCACCTTTAGAAAATTTCCTTTCAATTGTGCTTTTTTTTATTTTAGGGATAATTTCTTCTGGGGTGTGTGTGTGTGTGTGTGTGTGTGTGTGTGTGTGTGTGTGTGTATGTGTGTTGGAGGCATAGGCTTTCAAGATATCTTTTTGTCTTGCGTTATTGATTCTCCAGGAAAGATGTTATCTGCTGATATTTTCAGAGAACAGTATGTCCTAGGTTTAATCTCTTTTTTCATATTTTTGTGGTAAAATATATGTAACATTTACCATACTCATCATTTGATTCCTGTATAGATTCACTTTATAATATATTGATATTATAAAATCAATAGGCACATAATAGCACATGTGTGAAGCAGTATCTGGCTTTCCCACCAGAACTTACTCTGTATTCCAAAGCTGCTGTTTTAGGTGTAGTCATGGAGGTAAGCAGTGACGTTCAACACAGATGTAAAAATCCAAATCATGAGAACTTCTGGACTTGTCTTCATTAACCTTTAAAACAGTAACCCTATCTTGGTCACCTTTTATCTAGGTAACTATAACCATGAAGCCCTAAGTACCTGTACCTCTAAAAATTCTCTTTCTCTTAGCCCTGGTGCATCCTTTCCTTTCTCTAACGTGTTAGGAAAGGTCTCAGATAGACTGTTCTCAAAACACAAATAATTACTTGGGGAAGAACAAATAGGGTGGGACACATCAACTTTCACTTGTTTATTAGGCTAAGTAGCCATTTATCTTTGAGAGCAGAGACCAAAGACTAAGAAGAAAGGGCCCACTAACTGGAAGACAGAGAAAAGATGAGTGTAACCAATGTAATTCCAGAGCTCATATTTTTCATGTACAGCAGAAGACAGCCTCAAATTAGATTTCCAACAATCTCTGAGCTTTAGTTGCTCCCAGTGTTTCAACCTCTGCATGGCATACAACTTCACCCAAGAGTTTGTCCGTTATTCTTCCTAAAGACTTCCTAAAGAGTTTCTACCACTCTGACCTCAATGTTCTCTGTAAAAAGAAAATACAACCAACAATTCTTTGTGCACTACAAAGCTCATTGCGTGAGCTCCGTATCACATCTCAGGCTGAATTTAAAGATAAGGCTACTTTGTGACCAGGAAATGGAGCAAACTGTATCACATTTCCCCTTTGTCCATCATGAAAAGGGAGCATGGTCCGACCTGCTACTGACAGAGACTAAGCAGCAGTCATGTCCTCTGAAGCTCAGAAATGCATCTTCTGAAAGTTAGACGATTACCTCCCAGGAATAATCCATATCGTGAACTCTGAAATAGGTAAGATTACATTTCATGTTGTTATCTTTACATTGAAGAAAAATTCCTTAGATAAGACATTGCTGGGAAAAATTATTACCTCTTTATGTCATAAGATTTTCCTTCATAAAGACCCAAATTTCTGCTCTTACTGTTTCTAATTAATAGCTATTTATTAAAAATGTCTAATATTTCTACACTGAAAGTTCCTAATGGACAAGAACCATTTTCATACACAAATAGCTTTAATGTAACATATCTTTATATGTTTTAAGAATTTGCCAATAATCATATTAATATATAGAAGTGAAAATGTGGCATACCTTTGAACTGTGTCAGGAGAAAGTCCATGTGGACATCACAGGATCACTATGGAAACATTGCATTGAGTGTACCTCTCAGTATGAATGTGTAAAAGAGAATCCTGGCCTGAAGAGAATTATTCTGTTTTCCCCGGTTCTAAAAGCAGGAAGTTTTTACTGAAATGACTTATTTACAAGTGAAGTAGCCTTCCCAATAGTTTTATTATGGATGGTGATTAATATCTTCACTTTTCAGATAAGGTTATGGAAAAAAACAAGGGGAGGAATTTTTTTCCACAAGTCTCAGTTGAAGTTGAGTGGAGCTAGCCTGACTCTATCTAGCTCCCTCCCCAGACCAACATGTCCCAGGAGGTGTCTGAGTTTCATACTACTCTGACCTCACATTGGCTCAGCAGCAAGCCCGAAACTATGCTAAAATGTGTAAAACAAACATGGACAAGAGACAGGAAGGAGAGAGTTTAGGAAAGAGAAGCATTCTGTTGCTTAATTGATGTTCATTCTTATTTCATATTTATGCAAAAGGTTTTCTATGTGCTAATTTTATAATGCTACACTTCCACTAACAGGATTATAATAATTATTCTCTACTTTGCATTTGTAATTTATTTTAATATTTTTTCCATCTTGGGGAAAAGAAAATGTGATAGCAGTTATCAACTCCAATGCTTTATTATTTTTTTGTCACCTTCCAGGGGTCACCTCTTCTATGAAGTTCCCTCTGTGCACTTGAGTTTAGTGTTGTCAACCATGAATTTCACTGAAAGACCCTCTTTGAAACTTAGGAGTTATCTGTTAGTTATAGCTGTATACTTAAATCACAGGAAAAAATGCTTTTATGCTTTAATAAACTTTTTTCATATACCAGAATGGTCCCAAGTAATTAAAAAAATGTGAGAAATATGTCAGAAAAATTCTGTGAACAAAAGGTCTTGTTTTGATCTTGTGAAAAATTAGTTCTCTCCTGATTCCCCATGTATGGAGTACCCCTTGATACTAGGCAAAAATCCATACCACTTACTCCTTGCACTCCATTATATATTGTGAGTGCATTAACATCCCCATGATGTCTCCATGAGACACCACACCAAAGGCACTAGGTGTATCTACTCCAAATTGCTCAAGTATGGACTTGCCCACCTGAGTCCACTTTCTCAAGTAGCGTATTCCTAGAGGATGGGCTCCGGTTACTTCCTGGTGTGACTCTCCTCTGCCTTTCCAAAGGTGGCGAGTGTTCTCTTTGCCTGCAGATCTGGGTTATATGTGAGAGCAGAAACTAGGTCTTACCTCAGTGCTAGATACAAAGCTGACGCTGCCTAAATATTCTGAATACATGCTTGAGCTTTCCCCAAGGCATTTCTACCTATACAGTGGGCTTATTTAACACTGAAGCACTTCAGTCAGACTTGATATGCATGTTCTTGAATCAGTATAGTAGAGGCATGTAAATGCAGAAATACATGAATAAATTTGTTAGCATTCCAGATTAGTAATGGACCCTTTTAGAGGATTCCAGCTTTGGATCTCTGACTACAAAATATAGTCACCATAGGGTCAAGCTTTACAACACAACTAGAAATAATCATCTGAACTTGTGAGTAAAACTACAATTCATTAATATTGTGAAAACCACCCTTGGATGCCATAATCATGTATTTTCATTGTGACAGATTGTGTTGTTATTTAAGTTAATATGTGCAAAAGCATTTAGAGGTAAGTTCCAGGTCTCTATATAGATAGATGATATAGAGATATAGATATAGACAGGGAGATAGTAGGATAGAACAGGGACAAATGAAGCAATGTAACAAAAGGTAACAGTCTGCCTGAAAGATTTGTGGTATTTATTCATTGTGCCATTTTCAACTTGCTAAGAGTTTCATTTGTGATCTCATCAAATGTTACCAGCTCTTGATATTTTGCAAGTTAGTTAACTTTTAAGTCTTGGATTTTCCTCTAAGAAATGGAGATAATAACAGAGTTTACTGAAAAAGTCATTGTGAAGATGAAGTGACCCAACAAGTATAAAGCAATTATGCAGGCTTCTATCCAGGGCTCAGAGGGCATTAACCACTGTGCTAATGACATTAGTCATCAATCCATGCTGAGCACCTTGTTACTATCTGAGCATTTAACCTTGCCATTTTAAATGACCAATGCAGACATATTTACTACTGTGAAATTGAACCATTATGTATGATACAAGTAATCTATTAAATTAAAATGATTTGGTTTTCCCTGATGCTTAGTCATTAAGTAAGTGCTAAGAGGTATGTCAAAATGTTTCAATGGAAAAGGTTTTCTTAAGTATTTTATTATTATTTTTTGGTTAATGAGGCAAATGAATTTTACAACTGATAAACATTATACCCTATTTTTTTACTGTGTCAAGTATGTTTCAAAATCCTTTTGTGTGTGTACAAAAAGTTATATATATTATGTGTATTATATGTATATTATATATGTATATATTATATATATGTATTATATGTATATATTATGTGTATTATTTGTATATGCATAAATATATATAATAAAATACACATATACTTTTTCAGGCTGTATTTTTCCCTGTTTTTCAAGTTGGATGTTGTTTTGTTTTGTTTTCAAAGGTAGGGGTCTTGCTTTAGCCCTTGCTGACCTGGAATTCACTATGTAGTCTCAGGGTGACCTCGAACTCATGGTTATCCTTCTACCTCTGCCTCCCGAGTGCTGGGACTAAAGGCATGTGCCACCACACCCTGCTTCCAGGTTGGCTTCTTGAAGTAGACAAGCACATTCATTATGCAATGGCAGCAGGTCCAGAACTGCCTCTGTGCCAGGTACTATCCTGGCAGCTTGATGTACAGTCACTTGCTCAATGTGTTCTTCACAAGCTTTGGAATAAGCGTGAGCACACAAGCAGGGACACACAGGCAGCTGACAGGTTTGGCAGAGGGAGAGGAACACCACTGGATGTGCACCTGGACCGTCCACCAGTGCACATGCTCATCAAGCCGTTAGCCTACATGGTGGTGCATGGGCAAATACAGGAGCAGACCATCTCAATGACACCCCCAGGAAGCAGAACTAGAGCATCCTCATTTATGGAGAAACTGCAGAAAGCCATCCAACACCAGCTTCAGAGTTTCATTAGGTCAGCTGTTTCAGCCTTTGTCTGTGCTCACTGTCTCACAGCTAGCTCCAGTGGTCACAATCACAGCCTTATTTTCTTGTTTTTTTCTGTTAAGATTTAGAGAGACTTTGTTAGATGAAGAGAGGGAAAGAGAAGGAAGTACAGAGAGCTCTTATCACGTGGAAGGCAGGAGTAGGTAGAGAGCTCACTGATATAGGAGTAAGGGTCCCCTTCTCACTATCCCAGCCCAATTGGGCTAGGACAAAGGGACTTACCAGATCAGTGACCTGGGGGTTCAGGCATCAGGAGAGTCCCAGCCTCATTTTCTAAGGCCCTGGATATTGAACGCTTAAAGACACTAATGGATGGACAGGCATCACGTGCCGATGGCATGTGAGGTCTTCACGTCAGTGAACAAAAGAAAAGCATTTCTTAAGAGTCTGAGATAAAAGGGATGTGTGCGTATATGCTGCCACCGCTTATCTGTAACATATTCCATATATATGAAAGTTGTAGCCAGTAGATACAGGATAAAAGAGGATAAAAAGAAACTTTCAGAATTTTTACATTTTCCTTTGAAAAAAAATACTTCATACTTTTCTTGCTCTATTCAATTTCAGGAAATGTGCCAGTTTTGAACCCAGTAGGTGCAGTGAAAGATGAAAATGCATTCCATGTTGGATCACAGTGCCACTTACTCTGGCTCTCTTTGGACACAGAAGCTGTGAACTCATGAAGTACAGCTGTGTCACAGGAAGTGTAGGAAGAAGGGTTTTATGGTCACCTTGGAGTAAAACTCGTCATTTTAAGGAATTTTAGGCACTGATTTGAGAGAGAATGAGGAGGCACAGAATTTCTACATAGACTTGGTGCCAGAAATATATGCATGGGTCTCTGGTGGTGCTTTTGCCATGGTGGGCTGAGGGTGTGTGTGTGGTGGGAATACCCATACATTAAAGCTCTTAAAAATCAATAGCTTCAGCTAAGCAATAGTCCAGGGCTCAAAAAATGGAGCATTAACCACAGAGGTACTCAGTGCTGGAGGGTGAGGGCTACAGGTACCTTTTCTACTGTTCTTTCACCTTCCTATGTTCAGAATATATTCTTAGAAACTGGGTCAGCAGGAGGGTCATGGCTGAGAGTCCCGGATGTCTCTGTGTGTGAGGATCTCATTGTCATTCTCCTTCTTCTCCTTTCTGGGAAAAGCCTACACAATTTCTATCAGAATCCCAAAGAAGTAGAACAAAGGGAATTTAAGAACTATTACTCCACCCTGAAAAGACTTAGGTAAATTGAATAGGAGATCTTGGTTATGACATAGAATCATTGATGAGAAAACTTCAGAAGTTAAAATCTAGGTCTTTTATGGATTTATTTATGATTCAGAGAAGACTACTTTGATGAGATATGAAGAAAGATGAAAGTTATGTATTTATATGAATTGATGTTGGCACATAGAAAGTAAAGAATGGTAAAATTCTTAGTACTTTCTAATTAGTTCAAGTACTAAAGTTATCACACATGAAATAATATCAAGTTGCTTAGCAGTATCCTATGAGCCTTTCTTCCCATTTTTATGCTCACGAGTGTGGGACTATCTGTGCTTTTTTGGACTGACTTGGGTCTCCAGCATCCAGCACAGTGTCCCGCAGAACAGAATGTGATGAGGGCTGTGAACCATGGTTTTGGGGAATTTTTAAAGTAAAGATCAATGAATTATAGACATTGCACATGCTTAGGTTAAACCAAGAATAGGTGTTTGGGCAAGTGCCTCCCTTCTGTCTGGAAGCTCATGGAGGCTTCATCAAATAGGAGGAACATCAAATAGGGCTGATGTTTCTTTCTCATACTTTGCAGTAAGAAGCAAGGTCTTGTGGCTAGAGTCAGCAGACCCTCTGTGCAAGAGAACTCACATATTACAGCCCCATGAGGAATGGTCCTTGCAGCAGAAGAACATAACTGAATGTGTTCTGGCTCCTGGGCAGTGAGGTACCATGGCATTGAGCCCAAACTGGGAGCCTGTACCCCACCTCCACATCCCACATCCTACCCAAAAACAGGCCTTCCTCTAAGGACCCAGTGACCTTACTAAAGAAAACTGAGATTCTGAGTCACAAGTCCTCATTGTCAAAATGGGGAATGCATCACCTACCCTGGCAATTTCCTGTCATTTAATCCATTCAATTAGATGACAGGGAATTGCTCTGAAAACTTAAGAGCTTATACCACTGTTCACATAGATAAGCAATGAGATACTTTACCAAAGGCTATTTATAAAAGCTAGGTGTCATGATAGTTGTAAATTTGGTTGTGCTGGCTTACTTGGATTATATGCTATGTTAGGGCCAACAGATGATATGTTGAGAGGCTGAGAGATAATATGCAGGAACTTTTCTTTTGGAATACCTACTTAATGTTCACTTCACCTTATCCATTTGATGCAAAGTGTAAAATATGAGCGTCATTAGCTACCACTGGCCTCTTGCGATCAGAGCGCATCCTGGATCTGCTGTGCACTGTTGGAGGAGTAACTTCAAGGGCCTTGCCTTCATATAGTGTGGACAGCCTTAGCAGCCGCCAACTGGTATGTACATGACAAGCTTTGTAATTAATCATCCTAATACACCTGCTTTAGATACTAGAGAATCCCATCTTTGAGAGCTGAAAAACATAGATACAGGGTATATATATATATATATATATATATATATATATATATATATATATATATATATATATATATATATATATAGAGAGAGAGAGAGAGAGAGAGAGAGAGAGAGAGAACCAAGGCGTTCTACAAAAATCTCAATTTGGCACCATGGGTATAAATAGATTCAGCTCCTGGACCACAGGTATTGACATCAAAATGATATGCCTCTTGCTTATACAATGTATCTAATTATTGACAATAAAGATGAAAAAATATGATATGACGTCCTAAAACTAAGATGGGTTGTCAG
>PVHP010022806.1:0-27921 GCA_004024765.1 Zapus hudsonius
CCTCTATAATACTAGAAATGATGGATTCCTGACTTAATAATGCATGGACTAAATGACTAGATGTGCCAGTTGGCCCCTACACAAGAGGCACAAATTCCTCAAAAAAGGGCCAGTGGTCAGCTGTGTTCCCTGGGTCCCATGGTGACATTCCCTCATGACCTCATCCACACCCACACTTTTACTTTCACCAGATCACAGAAGACTCCCAGAACTGCATCTTCTCCTCAGCTCCTAACCCTACATCTCCATCTGTCTCGTGACTTTCTCTACAGTTTTTTCAGTGCTTCATGTGGAAACCATTCTCTCCTAAAAATCTGATTGCACATAAATGTCAAAAATAAGCTCTGCAGAAGCAGTAATCTGGGTTCCAAGCTCAGTGTCATGCCTGCTAGTCAGTGACCTTGGACATGTCACTCCAGCTGAGTTTGAGTAATCAAGTATCACCCAAGCAAAATCTGCCTCCCTCATAGGATCACTGTACAGACTAGATGAGGCAATAAATTAAAAAGCAGGTTATCAGCAAATGTTCCACAGATTAGACTGCTAAAAAACAGAGAAAGAAGAAAGGGAATAAGAAGAGAGGGAAGAAAGAAGAAAATGAAAGAAGAAACAGAAAGAAAAGAAATAGGAAAAGGAAATTTAAGATCTATAAATATATTTTCATTATATAATTTATATAATTAAATTATAATTATGATTTATAATTATATATATTCTATTTAAAGAAAATATTCTCAAAAAAAAGAAAATATTCTCCTAGTTCTTGTGGTCTGAAACTGTCAAATTCTGCTTTTCTCAACTTTCACAATTGATCAACTTTTTTTTTCATTTGACACCAAAGTACAGCTCTATTGCATGTCGTTTTGTTGACTGCCTCAGTTCAGAATTTGACTGCTTTCCACACGGTCTCTACTTGCTTCGTTGTTGTCTTATGCAACCCCACTTGGGCTCTGCTCTCTTCTTCCCTCAGGGTTTCCTTCACACTACTCCTGTCATTTTCATCCTTTTTATTTCCAACTATATCCACTACAAATGTTCCATGGCTCTTTTGCACTAGAACAGCAGCAAACTTATGTGTTCCCAACCTTGCTGTAGCCAGTATTTTCTCCATTAAAGCTCCAACAAACATTGCAGTTCCGAGCATAAAAGACTTCTCATCCACACTCTCACACTGTGGAAGTCAGCATCCGACTCTTCATCCAGAACCCCTCCTTCTTTAGATCACCTGTCAGAATTCCACCCACTCTGCTGGCAGTAGAACCACCGTTTGTCCAACTCCTTGCTCTCCATGTGCTAAAGAGCGAGACTAGACACTGATCAGGAGGAATGTTGACTCAGACCCCATCCTGATGACATTGTGAAGCTGCTGGTTTTATTACTGATACTATAGGAATATACTTTGGATTGAAGAAGGCAGTTTCATCTGGCCATAATCAGGCCTTCAGTTCTGCGTGTGTGTGTGTGTGTGTGTGTGTGTGTGTGTGTGTGTGTGTGTGTGTGTGCATGTGTCTTTTTGTGATTTTGTTTTTCATGTTTGTTGGTTTTGTTTTGTTTTTCAGTGCTGAGGACCAAAACCAGGACCTTACTCTTGCTAGACAATTGTTTTCTGCTGAGCTAAATCCCCAACCCTATTGGTCTTCATTTATTTATTTTTACTAAAACTCTCTTCCTCCAAGTCAGATGCAGACTGTTACTGCAAAGGGAAGTCAGGAACACTTCTCCACCATTCTGCCTCACCATCAGGGCTGTTAGACTGAACAGGGGCTATTTACTCTGCAGAGGAGCTTAAATGGAAATACATGCCTTCTGATGGCTTGAAGATCCTCTGACATGGGTCAAGAAAGGACAGTGGCCATCTTTTCAGTTTCATCAGTCAGTTAAGACAGTCTTGAGAAGAGGATAAGAGATGAGCAAGAGGAAGAAAGGACAGAAGCCCGATTTTCCATCACTTATTTAGGGATCATATTTTCCATCTCTGGGGTCCAGGCAACAATGCTGGCTAAGGTCCTATTAATGTCCATATTTAAAATGACCTTCAAAATAGGAATAAGTAAAAAAAAAGTCATCAAAATAAAAATAAATAATGAAACAATAAATAAAAACAACTCTTCAAAATAGGAATAAATAAAAAACTGTCCTTTTATGGGATAGCCAATGAAACGAAGCATAAAGAAACGCGTTAAGATTGCAATATTGACATGAAAGGCCAGTGCAATAGAAGGAAAAGTTGCTTAGCCCAGATAGGAATGGGAGGAAGCAGCAACAAAACATACAGAAATGAAAACCATGGATACTTTGCTTTTTGAATTATTAAGGCTCATGTGGCCAAGAAAAGTTTGTATATGTTTAAATACATGTGCATTCTTTTTTCTCTGTGGTGGGTTACATAATAAAGTAAATTTGTTTGTTATTTAGTTGCATTGTTTGAATTTCCTGAATTAAAAAAAAGACTCTTAGACATGAACAAAAAGATGGAATTTTTCTCAACATACTGTAAACGTGGAATTATGAAATTCTGTTTGGTTAGATTGCTGACAGCTTTATAATGTCATGGTATAATTGTGGTGGAGAAAGAACTTGAAAGTTTCTGAAAACAGGTACTTGATTTTTTTTTTCTTAAGAGAAAACATACCCACGTTCCCGTAGGGCTGAAATTTCTTTTATTTGTCATCTACCATGTGTTGAGCACATATATAGATGCCTTACACCGTAATAAATAAGAAAAATTAAAATTTGAACTCTGACTAAGCTTACATTTTAGGGGGATGACAGATTATAAACAAGTAAAATGTGTACTATGTCATTGTGTTCCAAGAGTAAAACATAATGCTGGAAAGGGGATATGACATAGTTCAGCAGAGGGACTCAGAGCATCAGCTCAGATGACAGTCTATTAAACAGACAATTTCTAAGCGACAGTAGCCTTGGTTCAGTCCTTCCCAGGTATATCTCAGGTTAGGAGATGGTGAAAGGGAACCTTGAACTTGATATTCGATTACCAGGGCATTACTCCATCTTTTGAGCTCACCAGGAACAAGGCAGGGAGCCTCTTGAAGCCTCTATGGATCAGATCAGTTCTCTGTTTTGCAAATGTTGAAATTGACCTCAGTGAGTCTAGAAGTGAGTCACCAGGTTTAGGCAGTGGCAGACTAAGTACTAAAGCGTTCTGGTGCCATTCACATCATAGGTCTCTGGAAACCCCTGCTTCATAAACTTTCTTTTACCTATTTCCAAAATGAGAAGTAAATAATTTAAGGTAAATAAATTTAGATACATTTAGGGTATTTTGACAGGAAAGTTTTATACCCATTCACCTTAAGAAAAAAGGTCGGAGCTTGTGTTTTGCTTTGTCTTTATACTTTACTTTTTAGTAATTTATTTTGTTGACTTTATAAAAGAATCAATGTGAGAGAGTTTGGAAAAACAAAAAAAAATGCTGTTTTTTTTTCCTGTTACTTTGAAAAGCAATGTACAGAAATACTAATGCCCAGACTTAGTCATTCTCAACCCCACTTAACCACGCTGGTGTCTGTGATACACTAGGCACTGTATAACAGAGCACAGATTTCAAAATAGTTTGTGCCTTCCTGAATCTTACAGTAGAAGCAGGCAGTAAGTAGGAAGCAAGTTCCAAGGTTGAAAGAATCCAATGTTTTCCCTTAAGCTCCCAGTAGTGGGGAGTGAAATAAAACCTGTGGTCACTCACTACTACTAAGCATAGACTCTGGACAGCAGTATCTGGAATTCTTTTGAGTGCTTAGGGCCCGTTGTGGACTGTGGAAGTAAAGATCTGGAGGTTGAAGGGTATTTTCTTATTTGCCTTCCATCTTACTATATTGAATATATTCTAAAATCCTGGGAAAGTTGTAATTCTTCTGTCATACTGAAAAAAATCACAAATAAATTTTTAATCAGATATATCACTGCCTATAGTTTTAAATATACTTCAATTTTTTTCCATTTTGTTTTAACATTTTGTTAATTTGTGTACGTGCACATAATGTATTTTAATCATAATCCCCTCCATTGCTTTCTTTGGTCTTCCTTCCACTGAGCCCCTGTTCTTTCCAGCCCATCCTGCTTCTACTTTAATCTTTTGGGGGTGTTTTGGTTTGTTTGTTTTTTTTTGTGTGTGTGAGTGGGTTGTTTTTTTGTTTTGTTTTGTTTTTTGTTTTTTGTTTTTTTGTTTTTGCTTTTGTCCATGATCCATGACTAAATGTTGATGAGCACAACATTATGCAGAGTTGCTATGCGGTCATAAATGCAACAGCCACTTCGTGTCTGGAAGACGGGATTCCAAAGCCCTCCTATCTTCTAGCTCTTAAAAAAGCATTACTTCCACTCCTGCTTCTGCAGTGTTCTCTGAGCCACAGAGGGCATGATAGACACGTCTCTTTTAGTGCTGGGCACTGCACACTTACTCATTCTCAGCGCTTTGAGGAGTTCTGAGTCTCCCCAGTCATCACCACAATCTATTTCTCATGGCAAAGTAAAAGAAAAATCATAATGCATATATAGAAAGTTGTGATGGCTTGAATGTGAATGTATGCCCCCATAGCTGAAGGTATTTTTCATTAAGCTTGCAATTTAGGTCTCCAGCATCCTTAGGAAGGTTGTGTCCCTGGGGGCAGATCTTAAGTCTAGCCCTCCCTCCCGTGTGTTCTGATCCAGTTTGAATTCTGGCTGTTCATGTTTGCTGGCTGTTTTTGTTTGTTTGTTTTTTTCTCTCAACTATGCTGATGTATGATGGAGTGAGCCAGCATTTTCTGCCATTGATGGTGTTTCCCTGGATTCTGTAAGCCTGAAATAAACCCTTTCCTCCCATAAGCTGCTTCTGGTTAGGTGCTTGTCCAACAACACAAAGGTAACCGCATCAACAACAAAAAAGTACTCATATTTACATTAAAGTAGCTCTACCACTGATTCAATGGAAGTTCTAATGCAACCTCTTATACCTGTCTTAAAGAGGCAGCAGTATCTCTACACATTTTTGGACTAAAGCTTTATATGTAATACTTGGCTATTGTTTTCCCTCATCCTTCAACTCTTCCTCAACGCTCCGCCATAATACCATTCCTTGAGGAGATATGCAAAGACATCTCTATCTCAGAGCTGTGTGAAGTAAGTCTTTGAAGTGTGATAATAAGCTACTCAGACAAGACCCTTCAAGCGTATTTTGGGAGTTTCCCAGACAGCATTGCTTCCTCAGAGACCAAGGGATAGTGTGATGGAGCTGCTTTTACATTCCTTTTGGCATTCTATCCTCTCAGTACTGATCAGCCTCCCACTTCCTTAGTGTCAAGTGACATTTGAGTCATTGGAAGCTTACTTGGGAGTTTTATCAGTGTTCCTCCCTGGATTGCATTATCTTGTTTTATCACAAGGCTAACACTTTTTGTCAGATAACTGGTCTTTTCTCTACTACGCTGCCAATTAAACTTGCCTCCCTTTACCACAGACAATATACTTTGGAATGTTAAGTACATTTGATTGTGGGGAGTTGTTCTGTGGATTGTTAAAGTGCTGAGTATTAAAAAGAAATTGATTACCCATTTAACACAAAATGTTGTACTCCAGTTGAGCCATTTGTCACTATATTTTATAAGCTTTGGAGGAAATTTGTTTTCTAATTTGATATTTAATACCTTTGAAATAACTCGCTGAAGCTTTCATTTGAAAGTATAATTCAGGATTTCCCTGATATTCTGCTGTTCAGATGGTAACAATATTATCACCACCAATATGTGAATTCAGAATTGGAGCTAGATTCCTGCACCTTCTCACCTTTGAGTTCAGGAGTGCTAGATTCGGGCATAATGAAGCCTTAGCAGCAGGCTTCTAACCCTAACCCTAACCTTTAAAAAGATGTTCTGGAATTCTACCTTAAAGCTATCCAAAGGCCCCCTGTTGTCATGAGACTGAAATGCAATCTCCCTGCAATGCCTACAGATTGTACCTCCTGACAGCTCCAAACACATTCCCCTTCCCTGGTGAACTCCAAATATGTGTGCATTCTGCCTAGGCTCACTCCCATGCCAGGTCCTTTGAACATGGACTCAATTTGCACGGGAATCACCCTTCTTCAGATCTTCGTGTGACTGTTTTCATTTTTAGAGGTCTAGGTTCCAAAGGGAAATCATCAGGTAAACCATTGCAAATTTACAGCTAGAGGCTCCCTGGTCCTCCTGACTCCACTCCCCGCTATAAGTCATTCTAGCCCATCATTTATTATCTTATTAATCTTCTGTCTCCTTGCAACAGGACACATGATCCACAAATAAAGGACCTCTTTGCCATCTGTGATGGTTAAGTTTATTTGTCAACTTGACCAATGTAATAATCCATAACAATCTTGGGTGGGTCTCTGAGTTTGCCTTCAGGAAGGATTGACAAATTCCTTTTGGGATTTTTGAGATTTGTGATGGTTAAGTTTGTCAATTTGAGCTAATCCATAGTAATCCTGGGTGGGCCTTCCAGAAGGAGACTAATATAAGGGAACTCTTCCTTCCTTCCCCCGCTGCTGGTGCTTGTTCATGACTTGCACTCGCATCCTGCTCTCCTACCCTTCCTGGACATCGGAATCCAGTTTCCTTGGCCTCACATATTGGACTGAAGAGCAGCCGCTCCCCAGGGATTCATCAGGCCTTCTGGGCTGGATTGGGACTGCTGAGGCATCCAGCCACGTGGACTAAACAGCTACTGGTTTCTTCACCTGTGGGCCTACAGACTGCTACTATTGGGCTGTCATAACCTATCCCAATAAATTCCCTTTTATTATAATCCATTCTATCAACTCTGTTTCCTCTAGAGAACCCTGACTAATACACCATCTATAGCTGTATTCTCAAACCCAGAGCAATGCCTGTCAAAGTAGGTACTAAATAAAAATTTGGTAAGTCAATACATACACATTTATTTACAAGGGAGAATGAGCACTGCCTGTGGGAAGATCAAAGAAAGAAGGCAATTACTGACAGGTGTAGCCTCCACTTTGCTCTCCTTAGGAAATATACTCCCTATAGACCAAACCTCAGCCTGGAGACTAACCTATCCCTCTCTGTCCTTGAGCAAGATGGTTTGTCACTAGGAAAGCCATAGAAGGGTCGCATTTCCCTTCATTGCAAAGAGGTTTCTTGATGTTTTTTCTTAATCACTTGCAGTACTCTCTCTGAAAAGACTTAAGATGTGTAATGCTCTCCATACTAGTGCATTTCTACTGATGCTTAACAGCTATACAGACTGTCTTGAAGACTGGTTTCCCTCTGGTTTGGAAAACCTTCAATAAGAAACAGAATGACTCAAAAATTTTGTCTTCTTCCTACAATTTGAAAGATACTCACTCATTCCATGTGTACTTTAAGAATAGAAGGTTCTATGACCCAGGCACTTTTCTAACTAGCAATGCTAGGATACTATCAAAATTGTCCAAAGGGATAAAAAGCCCCACTCCCATGTAAATCACAGCTTAGTAGCATAAGCAAAACCACAATGATTTGAGATGAACTTTATAATGTATTCAAAGGAACAAGTGATATACAGAAAAACATAAGAGAATATTGGACAGAAAATGCATCATAGAGAGGAGTCATAATTTTTAAAAAATATTTTATTAATTTATTTATTTGAGAGAAAGACAGAGAGAGAGGCAGTTAATGGGCAAGCCGTGGTCTCTAGGCACTGCAGACTCCAGACACATGCACCACCTCATGCATCTGGCTTTACGTGGGTAATAGGGAATCAAACCCAGGTCCCTGGGCTTTGTAGACAAGTGTCTTAACTGCTGAGCCATCTCTTCAGTACCACAATTTTTTATTGAGAACTTTATTGATGGCAGTCATCAATTTTAATAGGACGTTTAAGAAACCCTTGCTAAGACACTGAAATTTCAACAAAGACTTAGAAGAGATGAAGGAGCAAGTCATGTGATTATCTGGAGAAGAATGTTCTAGGCAGTAGCAACGATGAATACAAAGAGCAAAGTTGGTGACATGGTTGAACTGAAGTGAGCAAGGTTATAGGACCAGGAATTCAGGAAGGGGGAGATAGGAGGATGGGGCGCTGAAGAGATGGTTCAGAGGTTAAAGGCACTTGCTTCTAAAGCCTAATGGCCTGGATTGGATTACCCAGTACCCACCTAAAACCAAATGCACAAAGTGGTACATGTCTCTGGAGTTTGTTTGCAGTAGCACGAAAGCTCATTCTATTCTCCTCTCCTCTCCTCTCCTCTCCTCTCCTCTCTCTCTCTCTCTTTCCCTGTGTGTGTGTGTGTGTGTGTGTGTGTGTGAGAGAGAGAGAGAGAGAGAGAGAGAGAGAGAGAGATCTGACTCTTTCTCTTTGTCACTCTAAAAAAAAATAAATAAAATATTTAAAAAGTTGATATGGGGCCAGCTCATAATGCTGTAGGACTACAGCTATAAGGGTCACAGATCTTATGCTGAAATGGACAGGACCTTCAGAAGGCTTGGGGAAAAAGAGTAAGTAGGTCAAACTTGTGTTAGAAGTATTACTCTGCTATGACAGAAGAGCAACAGCAGTGGGCAGGCCAAGAACTCAGTTCCATAACCCAGGATGAAGGTGACGGACTTCAAATGAAGGTGGCCATATATGAATGCAGGAAATGTTTGTATTCTAGATGTGGGTTGACATACTGTTCAACTTTCATAAAAGGGTAAGCAGATGAGAATATAACCTGCAGCATCTTATGGTTTTGGGATAAAGATCCTGATTTGTGTTTTACTCTCTCCTTATACATAGATGTAGCAGTGTTATCAGCCCTCCCTAAATCTCAACATATTTCATTAAAAATGTAAAAATAAGCTGCAAAAATGGAACAGCCATTAAAGACAGTTGCTTGCAAAGTTTACCTGCTCAGGTTCTATTCCCTAATACCAGATGCACAAAAAGGCACATGTGTCTGTCTGGAGTTCATTTGTGTCATAGTCAGCCACACGTTGCTGGGATGAATCTTCAAACCAGGCACAATTTGGGGGAGGAAAGTATTTATTGAAACTGCAAATTGAGGGGAAGTTCTATAACAGAGAAAGAGGCTGGTCCTCTTTCACAGGTCCGAGCAGAGAGAAAAACCCACCACCTACACTACACACACAACAGGGAACACGCAGGGGACAAAGAGAGAATTTCTTTCCCTTTATGTAGCCCTAGGGTAGGGTCTTACAATCCTTCCCCAAACTTAATGGGTTCCTGAGTCTCTGGAATTTCCTTCCTGCACTGCCCACACAGAAAAGGATGTTTATTTCTAGCTCTCCTGAGCTTCCTTATATCCTGCCTTCCTATAAACATCCTCAGAGACCCACCCAAGATAATTAAAAAATCAAGTTGACAACAAAACCTAACCATCACAATTTGCATTGGCAAGAAGCTCTTGTATGCCAATTCTCTCTCTCTCTCAAATACAAATGGAAAAATAATTGTCCATTAGTTAAGTCCTGGTAGGTATCCTAACAAACAGAGCCTAAGCTTCAAAATTACTCAAACAACATATTCTTTTATGTCTACATCATTCAGAATCTAACAGGGTTAATATGAGCCTTACCATCATATTATATCCCTTTCTATTTTCTCCTTCTATATATTTGCCCTTTTGAATATTTCATATAAATGGAATCATACATAAATATATGTTTTGGTGACTTGCTTATCTCACATAACACAGCTTTTTAAAGAGATTCATGTGTACTGTGGAATTCGGCAGTAGGTCACGTCATATGCTTGTTGAATATCACATTCTTGTTTATTCTCTTATTACTCAGTGAGCATTTGAACTGCTGCTGGTATTTGGTTACCATGAATCATTCCAGCAGGGTTACCCAACCTTGCAATGGTGCTCAGATCACATCCTTTGGAAGGCTCTGTCCAAATAGGCATTAAAATTTTCAGTAACACAGTAGTGGGGTGAAAGGATTGGGGTCTGGAAAAATGGTTCATCAGTTAAAGACATTTTCTTACAAAGTCAGCTGACCCAGGTTAGATTCCGCAGCACCCTTGTAAAGCCAGACCCAAAAACTTAGGCATGTATCTGGCATTCGGTTAAAACAAGAGACTCTGGAATTAACACAGAACACCTATGAATACATGTATATACAAATATACATGCATGCATACTATATAAATACATTCATTTTTTTTAGAAAATCAGATTGAGCACTGATATAATTTGGAATTGTACCTTTCTTCTTTCTTCTTACTGCCTGACATTGAAGAATAGCCTTATTGATGGTAAGGGCCTAGAGTAGGGTATAATATGATGTAAGGCTCTGATGGTAAGAGCCTAGAGTAGGATTTGCTAAAACTGTGAGAATTACCATTCTCTTGCCCTCCAATGTCTCACAACCTTGGACCTTTGGTAAGTTTTCCCACAAACTAGGCCAGAACTTTCCATATTTGGCATGGATTCTTCCAACCAATGGAATGTTTTTAAAAAAATCCTTCAGTGTGTAATTTGAGAGAAACCATTTTTTTTTCCTAGCAGAAACTCAATCTTTTCTGACTACCCCACAAAGAAGGATTTCTTCTCAGAAGTTTTGGCTTGAAGCGTCTCTCTTTCTTTCTAGATCTCATTTGTTCCTTTCCACAGAATGAGGGGTGACTTACTGTCTCACATGTTTAAGAGTCCAACAATGGCTGATCCCTATTTCTCTAATAGTGATGTGTAGTATAAGTTCCTACACACAGGAGGTCTCCTCCCCTAGGACCTACCTCTAAGGTTGGGCTTTTGAATGTGACATTGTGCATTGCTGGTTGGATATAACTGCTCTGCAGGTCTTGCTGCTCAAGTGAATCCAAAAATAACTCTGAAAATATATTAGGAATACAGAACATGTTCAAGTTACTTTATCAACCATAGCTTTCCTTTCAATAAAGCTGATATTTCCATTTTAGGGCACTTTACCTAGTCCTCAACTGCTTAGAGGTAATGACTGGGATTCCTTCCTTCGGCCTCAGCATATGGGGAACTATGGTCTTTTTCAGAAATACAAGGCTAAGAATATGTTTAGGCAGACCAATTTATGTAGTATTTTTTTACTTCCATGTGTGGTCGATGCTCCTTAGAATTAACCATCCAGTAATGTTATATTACTGTTCTATCACTTAACACAAGTTCATCCAATCCTGTGTGGTTTCCCAAAGGAATTTGTTAGCTTTTATCTCTGAAGTAACAAATTACAGTTGGGGTCATTTCATATACCACATCAGTCACTTGTTTAGTGCCTGATTGCTAAATGGCTGACCCAGATGGGTAGTTTTAGCTGTCCAATCATTTGGATTTAGGGTGTTAAAACAACTGAAGTGGTCTGACTACTTAGACTTAAAATGGTTGACTTATCCATGATGTAGACTGATTGATCCAATTTAGTTGGAAAACAAAGTTGTGGGATCTTTTAGATGTTTCTACAAGTATACACAAGTTTCCAAGGTCTCCATTCCCCTTCTCTCTTTTTCCCCTTTCTCTTTCCCTCTTTCCCTCCACAACCCATGCTTCACCTCACATTTGATCTCCTTCTTTGTGTCTGCACTTTCCTTTTTATTTCTATTTCCCTCTTAGGTTTAGCAAAACTCACAATAGCAAAATACGAATTTTTATTGATTTTTCTCTTCACTCAACATCAGAATCTCAGGACTAAAAAGAATTAGTTATCCTTGACTCCCTGAGATTTAAGATGCATGAAAGATCTAGTTATCTTTCTTAAGTAAAAATGTTTGATAGTTACAGGAGTTAGGAAGAACTTTCTAGAGAAAGCTGCAGGTCTCACACAGAACTAGAATTAAAGAAGGCCTCTCTGGGGCTCTTAACGCTAGCTAAATAGGTATAATAACACCTCAGGGATGGCCCTCTTTACTAAGCTCCTGGTATTCTATTGGCTGCTAGTCTCATCCTACCTTGAGTTACCTCTGAATGTTTTTAACATGGATGTCAAAAGTCTCAGATCCAAGACCCAGGAATGGTCACTGGAGCCAGATGAAAGCTGAACACTTAGGAAGTTGTAAAGAACACATTGCACTTTTACCTCCGTCCGATGCTACAAATTAAACACTGATAACATATGATCTTCTCTAAGACTGGAAATCAAAATTGTGGTTGCCCTTCTATCTTCCCCTGAAATCCACTGATGTGACTGCTGTCCCATTAGGACCAAAATCACAGCTAGGTTATACTCGGGCTGGGGGCAGAATGCCTTGTCAATAACTCAACAGATATTAAGTAAACTCCCGGGAGCAATTCACCCATTTGGCATTGTGATTCCAGATTACAAAATACTTTGACAATAGTCAAGGACTCTGCTTCTGAGATTTTGGCTCATCAAAGAGCATTCCTCTCAGTTGGACTGAAATTCATGATATTCAAGACACAGCCAGGCCTGCTCCAAAAGAGGAGGAAGGGACACAGAATTTTCTCTAATGTGTGTAAAAGAAAAAGCACAAAAAGTCTTAATTAAAACACTGTGATATTTGGAAAGCACTTTCTATTACACAACAGATTGCTCAGTACATCAAATGGCTTTGTGAGACATGGAACAATTTAATCATATGATCATTAATGCATTGCAAATTGATTTTGTTTCAGTTCCTTTTGATTTCATTTAAAATAAACTGACTATTGTCCTGTTGTCAAGACTCACTTTAAGAGAGCATAAGGTTTGAATATTATATTCTGAGTTTTGCTTAGACCTGAAAAACGAAGTAGAACACAAGAGATGGAAAAACTTTTGTAGTAATGTATTGTATTTGTACATTTCATTTTAATGCTCATTGATATAAAATTATCAAGTACAAGAATCCTCGATTTCGGGAAAGTCCATAATATAGAAAGTTGAACATCATAAAAGTATTCTAAAACTGCTTTGAAATTATACTTGGCCCAAAAATGTATTCCCAGAGATTTCATATCTATAAATACTAAACTATTTTGGTCTATGTTGACATCCCTCAAACTTTATTAAAAAGTTTTGCTTGTTACAATAGGTCATATAATTATCATCACAGTTTCATCCTGACATAAAGATGTTGTCTTTGTTTAGCATTTAAATGTGAACATTCATATAGTGGTGCCATGCTAAGTCAACAGCCACTCTGGGATAGCCCATGTGTTAGCTTCTGATCACTGTTTGGAAAAACTTTCAGAAAATCAAAGTAAGCGCTGCAGTTTGGCTCAGGGTTTCCTCGTTGTTTCATGGGTGTCCGTCCATGGTTGCTTAGTTTCTCTGCTTTTGGTCAAGTTGTGAGGAAGAACATCACGTCTTCAAGAATGTGGTGAAGTCAGCTATTCATCTTGTAAAGACCAGGAACGATACTGAGGTGGGAGAGCTGAGGATTGTGGGTCCCAATATTCCTTTCAAGAACACCCCTTAACTTTCTTCCATTAGGATCTATTTTCTAGAAGGTTCCAATACCTCTCATTAATGCTGGTGACGAACTTTTCACATAGGAGTCTTGGGGGACATTTAAGATCCAAACCATAAAAACTCTGTCTCCCATAGTTCTCTCACAGATAGAGAGTAATTGCTCACACTATCTACACATTTCCTCACTGAGGGATTTTTTTTTTAAAAAAACATGGTAAAATAAAAAAACAAAAACAAAAACAAAAACAAAAAACATGGTCTTATTAGACCCTTGGTTGGCCTGGAATTAAATGGAAACCAGGCTGGCCTCAAATTTGCGGCTGTCCTCCTTCCTCTGCCTCCCAAGTGCTGGAATTAAAGGGATTCCCCACCACACTCCTACACTCCACTTCATCACTGATTTTTAACATGAAAATTGTGAAGAATAACATAAGCACCCATGGGTCCATCATATGTAATTTTAAAAGGATAACACTTGAACATGCTTTCTTTAACTTTCTTGATTTAGGCATTTAAGAACACATTGTTGATAAAGTTTAAATTTTCCTTTTGATCCTTATCTCGTCATATTGTGATTCCTCATTGTTCATTGAAAATCTCTACCATATTTGCTATTTTTGTCCTGCTTTTATTTCTCATCATCATAAAGGTAGGGATATTTGAAATAGAAATAACCAGATTCAATATACTGGACTATTTTATTCCAATGTATAATGTTTCCATATACTCAATTTATTTGATCGATCAATCTTTTCTTGAAAGGCAGCACAAAAAGTTTTATTTTATTTTATTTATGTTTTTATTGTCCAAAATTAGATACATTGTGTTAGTAAATATTACATTGGTATCCCCGATCAATCTTAATACCTGGAGATATAGCCCCTTTCTTTTTAATAATGATCATCTATTTCATTATGGAAATATACTATTGTTTATTCACCTACTCTTATATTGATATGTACTTAGATTTTTTTCACTCTTCAATAACAAAATCAATGTAATATTCCTTACATGTCTCTCTTCACTATGCATATACATGTCAACACAGAGCATCTAGAACATATGTCAAGAATGGTACTGGAAGGTTGTCAGGTGAACACATTTTTGTTGAGGCATGATTATTACTCTAGTCCAGGCTGACCTGGAACTCACTATGTAGTTCTGAAGCCCAGGCTGGTTTTAAACTCACAGAGATCCTTCTACCTGAGCCTCCTGAGTATTAGGTTTAATTATGTGTACCATTATGCCCGGTTTGAATACATTTTTAATAATACCGTTATCAAATTGCCTTACAAAATATACATTTCTGTCAGACTTCTGGGGATAAAATAAAAGGTTTCTATTTTTGAAGTTCTCACTTGATATTTTTAGATTTTAGACATTCAGGATTTTCATATTTTATTTTATTTTTGAGACAGAGTTTCACTACATAGCCCAGCTACCATATCACATGCTATGTAACATGGACTGTTATCCAACTCCGAGTTTTCCCTCCTCAGCCTCCAAACTGCTGGAAGCATAGGTCTATGCCAGTGTGCCCAGAAAATTTTCAAATTTTGTGTATGTGTGGTATATGTGCGTACGTGTGTGTGTGTGTGTGTGTGTGTGTGTGTGGTGTATCTGTGGTATATGCATGTCACATATGTGTGTTTATGTGTGTTCATATGTCTGTGGGTGCATTTGTGTGTAGGTACTTTTGTGGGGTGGGGGTTGCACATGTGTGCGCATGCACATGGAGACCAGAGGGGATACTGGGTATCTTCATTGGTCACGATCCACCTTATTTATTGAGACAGGGTCTCACCCTGAACCAGAGCTCACCAGCTTGCCTTGAAGATCTGCCTGTCTCCACCTCTCCAGGGCAGGCATTACAGGTGTGCGCTGCTGCACCTGGCCTTTAACATGGGTGCTAGGGATCTCAACTCAGGTCCTCACGCCTGTATGACAGGCACATTACCAATGGAACCATCTCCCCAGTTCCAAAATTTTAAAGCATTACCCATTCATTGGGTATGTATAGTCTATATTATATTATATTATATATCTTTAGGTATAAAGTTATAAAGTTTAGTTTTATATTTTATATATTTTGCATAAAATATTTTATGATTTTACCTGTGGATTTTCATGTTTTCAATTTATTCCTGTTTCTTATATGTTTTACATGGCAAATTATCTTTAAATTGTCTATCACATTTTCCAAGCTATTATATATGAATATTACGTATTTATATAAATATTTCCTCCATTATCCTACTTAAACAATGATTCTTCGCAGGCAAAGGCTGACATCCCAGCAAGAGATGAACCAACCAAGGCCTATCGTGTAGCCCCAAGTGAAACACTTGAGACAGTGGTGGGGCAAGAAAGAGACCTATAACCACAGACAATCAGCATCCCAGGTGAAGTCAGTGAGACAGACTCCAACAACTTCCAACACAACTTAAAGTAGAAGCACAGAGACTCTTAAGGTCACAACAACAACAATGAAACAGACTTAAAACTCACCCTCCATGACTCAGGGAACTGAGCGGAAGAAGGGGCGGAAAGATTGTAAGAGCCATGGAGGGAGGGATTACCCAGAGACATTACCCCCCTCAGCTACAATTCATAAGGGGGGGACCTTGTTGTCTCCTGTGCTGTTCATAACCCCTGCCACATGGATTGATCCAGTGTGCCCACCGAGGAGGATACCCAGTGGAGTGAGGACAGGTGGAAGGGAAATGGGAATATAAGCACAATATTTACTCAATCAATGTATCTAATTTTGGGCAATGAAGATAAAAAAACAATGATTCTTTCCAATAATTTTAAGATGTCTATTTTTCATGAAAAATCTTGTTGCCAGAAAATGAGACTTTTTTCTATTTAATGCACACATCTTTTTGTCCTTTGCTTCTCTATTACAGTTATTTAAACCATCAATACAACATGAATGGTATCAATGTTAACAGTGATTTTGAGGAAGAAAAATCATACATTCTATCCCTAGAGTATGATAGATTTTATTTTGATAAGATAATATTGATGTAGAATTTTGGCATTCAAGAGGAAGGGACCCCCAGGTCTGTGAACCCCAACCTTTGGGTATGTTTTATTTTACAGAGAGCAGAGAATAATGGGGAGATCTAAGATTAATCACGACAGGTAAAGATACCCAACTGTCTTCCAGGAGATGAAACATCCATACAACAGCTTCTGGCACCCAGGAGGTTTCAGAAGAAACGGTGACACTAATATTGTTCCCCCCCACACACACACACAACCAGAATTTGAAAGTAAATAGTTGAATCCTACTATATCCTAAAATTGAGGTTATTAGATAACAAAACTTTAAGTGTTTAATTTATGCCACCATTGTGTTAAGGCATGGTTTTATGTATAGTGGAGACTGAAAGGAACATCACACAAGTCCCTAATGTCACCAGGGAAACCAATCTTGACAATAACGATGACTACATTCCATGGTGCTCTTATTCTACTCTATGCCTTTTACTGCTTTAACTGACTTATGCCTCAATTAAATTGATGGAAAAAAACTTTCATAGTTGCAAGGCTGAACAGAGAGCTCAGTTTGCTCAAGCACGCTCTTTAGGAAATGCAGCCTCTCTGAACTAAAACTAAAACTGTGTCGATTGTTCTCAGCTCAACTCCAGACTCGTGGTAAGTCCTGTGAGACAAGGACATCCCCCTGGCTTGCGACCACCACTCTTCATGATCTCCTGAGTTACAGTGACCTTACAATAAGCTATGTGCTTCCCTCATAACAGCTGAGGAATGGAAAATTCCTTTGCCCTAACTTTGCTCCCACTCCATATGTGCTTTATAGAAATTGAAAGACAGCCACAATTGGGTTCATCTGTGAGCTTTGAAATTTTGATATGTTAGCTGATTTAAATTTATTTTAAGTAATTCCTTTTCTAAAAAGCATAAGAACTCATAACTCATAAATGAAGGGTAGCTATGATCTTCTATGATACTTAAGGCAACCAAAATCTCAGGAGGCCATAAAAGAGCTGCAGTTCAGAGGCTCGGAAAGCCTTGGAGGTGAAGGGGTAGTTCCATGGGATTTCTAATTAACCTCCTTGCTTGGTCTTCCAGAGAGATATCTGATACCTCAGTGATATCAAAGAGATTAGCTTCAACTATGCTTATCTGGTAGTCAGGGGGCATTATTTATCAAAGAGAGGTTAAAATAACAAGATGGCATTATGGGCATAACATAGTTCCTCATTTTGATTTTGAATTTGTAGAAATATAGCATAATAAAGTCCTCAAAGCCAAGTTAAAGTTTCCCCTTGGGGCACAGGTTTTTGGTCCCCATAAGATTTTTCCCTGGATCCCAATTCCAGTTAAGGGTTTCTTGTCACTGAGTGGCTCTCAGCCAATTTGAAAGCCATTGATTACCCTCCTAGGTTTTGTCACCACTATTGCCCAGGTGATCACTTCTTGACTTGCTGATCTCTACCATACAGCAGTGTGTTCCGCATTCTCATGACATCAGTCTGAAATGTATATCAGTGGTCTCTGCTCTCTCCAAATATCATTGAACAAAAGTTTTAACTCTACATTTTGTAATTTTCTTAGTTTAAGTTTGATTTCATTTCCACATATTTTTGCATCTGACTCTTTGAACAATCACTTTCAGACTTTGTGATGGGGATCCCAAACCCATAACACAGATGGCCTTATGGAGGGTGTCCCGAAGTGCACAGCATGAAAGAAGACCATCCCTGACCCCTTCCTCTCCTCATCCAGAACCTGCCTTCATCTGTGATAGGCACTGGGCTGAGAGATTAGATTCCCTAAGAGAGAAACTTCAAAATCTGTGGTTTGGGTCTACTTGATTGATTAATTTGTCTGCTTGTCTAAAGCTGGACCTTCATTGTAAACCTCTACAGCCCCGGTCAGTTTTAATGGAGTAGACAGCAATCTAATGTAACTCTAACAGCTTGGCTTCTCTAAAAGAAAACCACTTCTCAGACAATGCAGAATACAAATTATGCAGTACTACATTTATTTTTGATGACTTGCATAGAGTTTATTGCCTTGAGAGTTGGACTAGAAACATCCTTTGTAAATACCCCAGGGTACTCTAAAGAATTGGTATAATTCACCTCGAGCTTTTAGCTATTTCTGACATCTTCAATTTACTTGGCATTGGTCCTGATACTTAATACTTGGTTCTTTTTATCTTAGTTTTTTTTTTTTTTTTTGCTGGCTGACACAAATAATATCTAAACACTCATAAACACACCCAAGTTTTTCTAAATCCACATTAGACCTGTGAATCAGTTCAACAAAAGCAACATTTTGATTTTGTGACACCCTGCCTTGTTCTCATTATGCCTGTGTTAAATCACTAAACATTTAGCATTAACCTTAGAAATGAATTCCCGTTCAAACCTCTTTCTGGTAATGGTGCCAAGATCAGATTGAACAAGAGTTATGGACATGAACTCTGGAGTTTGAACTTTTGCTGCTTCACTTACTAGCTGTGAAATCCAGAACAAGTGACTTGAATTCCCTGTAGCTCAGAAGCAAGAGTGAGATCTACTTCATAGGGTCTGCCCTGAAGATCAAAAGCAAATGTATGTGCAGAACATGTGGACAAGCGGATATCACAAACATGTAATACAGTAAGGACTCAATCAACATTAAGTCATTGTATATGACCAAGGTCATGAAATATCTTATACTAGACTTTTAATGTGTGTGGTTTCCAAGATTGGAGCACAGTTTTGACATGAAATACAGTGGAATCTGTGCTAGATTGTTAATATCTACAAGCTTAAAAATATTAGTCAGTGTTAATGTTTTTTAAGCTTTTTAAATTGTTAATCTGTTAGTCTTTTGCTTTTAAATTTTTATGACGTTTATTTTTTCTCTACCATTTCCTAGGATGCTTGACATTTACTCATTTTTCAGATATCAATAATATTTAAGTATTTCCTTGGTCATCTATTTGTTTTGTTTGATAGTTTTTCATATTCAAAGCAAGAAAAATTACAAAGAAAATCCAAAAGGCAACCAGACTTTATTTAGCAGAGCCTGGGCATGTTTTGATTAAGCACTTTTGATACACTTATCAAGTCTTCCTTCTTTCTGGGACTGTTGATTTTCTGCCCATTTCATTATCATCCATCATTCTGTCCCTGAAAGTGAATACATTTGAAGGAATTTTGCCACCTAAGAAACTCTCTCCTCTTCTTCTGTCAAGGGCCAAGAACAGACCTATAAGCTAGAAAGGAGAAAAAGTGTCTTGTCACTGTTAAATAATAATCAGAACAAAGACATATAAATGACATCTTGGGTTAGACTACTCCAAAGGAAATAATACTTACCAAGTGAGATCATTTGAGTTATCATGGAACACTTGATCATTTTTTTCTGTGAATCTGAAGTGACCCCCAGAGTCCTCAACATTGCCTCACTCTATGGCTCTGTCCAGAAGTGGTAGGGACCTAGGATTAGGTATTCATGTATCATCCTCTTGAAGGATGTAGTAGGGACCCTCTTACTCTTCCTGTCTCTTTTTCTTTCTGACCATGAGATAAGCAATTTTTCTCTGACATGTGCATCTACCATAGTGTGCTGCCTCTCCTCAGACCCGTGTAACATGGCAAATTGATCATAAATTAAAATGTCTAAAACCATGAGCAAAACTAACATTTTTCTCTTTATAACTTGATTATCTCAAGAATGTGTTATGATGATGGAAATCTAATACAGTTTTAAAGTCATTTGGGGAAAGGACTTGCACTCTCGTTAAATACATCAAGACCAGAATTCTTGGCAAATTGAGCTCCCCTGTGCTGGCTTTGCGTCATTAGCAGCTTTGATAACTGGCTGGCCACTCTGAAACTAATGTAACTTCACCTTTAAATAAAGCGTGCTGGGTCCCCATCCTCCATGCTTTAGAAGGTGCAGCTACATAGTGGAGAAGTACTCCTAAAAAAAAAAGTACTCTGGTACACAGTGGGGCTTAGGTTTCTCATCTCAAAGAAGACAGTCCTAAGTGTGTGTCAAATGAACTCAATGACCCCAAATCCTATCATTATAGTAAAGTTCCTATGCTCATGTCCTGTACTCTTATCCTGAACTTGCCAACTTCCAGAGAAGTTAATGTTAATAAACATATCATCTGTGGAAAACCAGGTTTCATAAAAATCAAAATTTTCTTTCAAGTTAAATCTAACATAATTAACATTGACTGTTATTATTCCCAATGCTCTAGAATAATTATGAATAATGGCCCCTTTCCTCTTCAAGTGCACCTTAATTTGGATGAAAAACGAATCACCACATGTACATAGCACTTACTAGTTTTAATGTCATTTACATGCATTAACTCACTTAATTTTTATAACATATCAGTAAGTTAGACACTGTTGTTCCTGCATTATTTAGATGATGGAATCATTAAGTAAATTCCCCAAACCACACATAAAAACATAGAGAGTCTAGAAGTTGAAGGCAATTGCTTTGCTTTTTGACATCTAGGCTCCTAATTCCTGTGCTACTTAATATTCCGTGAACATTGGTACTTGCTTTCCTTCCCTACCTTCGTATTCTTTTTTATTTTGTATTTATTGTTAATTGATCTTTTCATAAAAGGTGGTAGTTTTATATCCCCTCTCCACCACCTCCATTCAGGTGAGGGTCCTCCTCAGTGGGGTTAACCCTGCCATAAAAGAACAACCTATGAACATTCTGTAGTATAAATTCATTCCTGAATTTAGGACCCTGTGTGCCTAGACACCTTGGCTGTTTTGAGTCAAACCTTCCAGGCTTAGTCATTTGAATCAAGACTGTGATGGATGGATGAAAGGGAGAAGAAAGATCTCCAGACACCTCTGTGAGAACTCAAGAATGTGTCCTCTCGGGGCCATGGTGTGAAAGTTAGAGAGCCCACAACTGAAATTTAGAGGTGGCTGAACTGCACGTTAAAGATTGATTTTCATGTCTGTGGAAAGATCATGATGTCTGAGCTGGGAGACCATTCACTGTCTGAAGATGCTTTATAAAAGTGATTTCTAAAACAAAGGGAGAAAGCACACAGCTCCCACTTGCAGTGCTCAAAGCCAAAAGGCTATATTTCTCAGCTGCTGCCAAGATCCACCCAAATGTGTCAGGTCTAAGATCCTCCGTCACTTGAAGCTGCTCTAGAAAGATAAATTCCCATCCAGGGAATTGGGAAGAGGACACTAAAGTTTCTTTCAATTTCATCCAAGGAATTATGACTGTTTTATTCTACCACAGTTCTTATCTTAACCATTCCAGCTCACATTTCCCGACTCTGGTAGAAGTTTCCTGTGGCTATTTAGTGGCATGGAATTCTCTGTTTTCTTTTCATTGTATCTCCCCTCATTAGGTTATACTGTTTATACTGTTTGGAGTCAAAGAATTCATACTTAATCTAAGTAAAATCAAACAACTGTGTCTTAAATATTCTAGACCTAATAAATTTAGATATGTGTGGCTTTTAATTTTCACTTTAAGGAATTTTATTTTCTGATTATGGTTTTAAAGTGTAAGGCTTTATTTTTCCTTCTTAGATTCACTCTTCTTGTTAATGGCAGTCTGTAAGTCTATGTCACTGTGTTTGGATTCCAACTTTTTCTCAAGACTTCACGTTACTCTTTCAATAGAATTATGTGGTATGTTGAAGATCCCCCCCCCCTCAGCAGCTATAGTTCTGGCTTGCTGGAGGGCTCACACTACTCAGCCAGATAATCATGGTTATGAGGTAAAACTGAGAAGGAATACAAACAAAATCAGCAAAACAAACGACATATGAGTCAAAGCCTAAAGAAAACCAGTTGTGGACCCCCAAAGGTCACTCACAGTGGGCATGCTTAATTCTCTCAGCCAAAACACCACCTAGGCAAGCTTGCTAGGAGCCCACAGCTAAGGATTTTACTTGAGTAAAGTCAGGTAGGCCCCTTTAGCCTGGCACCACACAAATTCCAGATTCCCAAAAGGACAGCAAATATTCAGCACAAACCACATAAAATACCCAAGCATTTTGGTGTTCCACTTACAAAGGAACCTTCCTGAAGTCGATATTTGCAGATGCCAGCCATGGAACAACCTTGTAAACAGAACAGACCATTCTAAAAATATTAATCTGGCTTGTTATGTTAGCTGTTTTCTACAGATATATAATTTTCTTTCTCACAGGTATAATTAAGAAGTCAAGGGCTGGAAAGATGGCTCAGTGGGTAAGGTACTTGCCTCCAGTGCCTAAGACCCCGGGGTTCAATTCCCCAGGACCCACGTAAGCCAGACCCACAAGCTGGTGGTCCTGATGCTCTCTCTCTCTCTCTCTCTCTCTCTCTCTCTCGCTCTCTCTCTCTATCTCTCTCTCTCTCTCTCTGTGTGTGTGTGTGTGTGTATCTCTCTGCTTGAAAATGAATAAATAAAATATTTTTTTAAAAAAGAAGTCAAATTATTTTTCATAAATTCGAGTTTATGTTTGGGACAAAAATTCCAGTCATCCTAGCTCCTAACCCAATATTTTTTCCCAATAGATTACACAGCTATTTAGAAAGGTATCTCATATCTGAGTAAGACTTATTTATACAGAGTGACTAATAATCACCAGTGCAGTTCTAGCTTTTGTCCTGCATGTGTCAGCCAGATATAATAATGTGCTTTGGATTGTCCCTCTCCATTGAAACTGTCGGCAATGAGGAGCAGTCTGTGCTATCCATTACAGGTGCCACACACAGCCTATGACTATGGAGTTTTTGAAATGTGCCTTGAAAAACTAATGTCTTAATTTTGTTCAGTTTTTATTTGAGTCGTCACATGTTGGGATTAAAGCCATAGATAGTTTAAGATTGATTTCATCAACACAAACTATACTGAGTTTTAGGTTTAATCAGCCCTGAAACACCAGAGCTGCTTTGTGATTTCCTGAGAGCCAAACCAATACCACAATATGCTCCCACAAATATCTTAATTTCTTGTGGCCTTCTTTTAAATTTATAAGATTTACCCAGAATAAAGAATACTCCACTGTCAGCTAGATTGATGTGTGTATGAGTCGGGTGTACTGTGTGTTCATCTGTTCAATGGCACACATGGCCAGCCCTCAGTTAAAGGAACAGCCTGCCATTTCATAAGACCAGGAGGAAAGGAGCACAAAATCAGACAAGGAATCCCAATGGATAAATATGAGTCCCCATGTCTAGAGTTACTTGCAATTGTGCTGGAAAAGAAAGAATTAAGAAAATGCGTTAGTAATAACTTTGTCCAGAAATATTTCTTTTAAAAATGAATTATAAATTCCAATCTACTCCAAATATTTCTTTAGCAAACATATCTTCATACTACTCTATCTCTAAAATCCAGTAGAAAATAATTTAATTTTATGTGCAAAATAATAACATATACTAGCTATACAAAGCTATTTTTAAACTTATCATAGGTCAATTTTTGTTTCCCACATGAGTGTGAAAACCAAAAAGACTTCAGCAAGTTCAAAACTAAAAGCAAGGCTGGGGAGCATGTCCAATGATTAGAGCATCTGAAGTCCAGGATTTGATTCCAAGCACTGAAAATACACAAACAAACTAACAACAGAGAAATGAGGATGTCGAGTTGTTACTCTGTATCCACCCACTGCTATGGCAGTCTGTGAGCTCAGCCCACAGATGGATTACCAAAGCACATGGTACTAAAGACAGAGTCACGGCAGGTGTTACAGAAGATGTGGTTGAAACCAAAGGATTCTTTACAGCATGATTATTTAGAAGCTTTAATATATTCATATATATATATATATATACATTATGAGCACTCAAGAAGAGGATATGAGTTCCACTCTTCTCTAAACTTTTATGAGTAATAACTTTTCCTCATTGGATTATATCCAAGGACTATTGTTCTACAAAAAAAAAATTTTGGGAAATCCAGTGCTTACAAATCATTTTCATTGAGGAAGACTTTTAACATCCTTTCTCTATTGCTTTATGTGGATACATTCTCACAGAAGGGAAATAGACACAGAGTTAAGGAAGCTGTTGTATCCAGAAACGAAAACTTGCCCTGCTAATTAGGACTTGGCTGTCACTTCCTGCTGTCTACATACAATGACCTATTTTAACACTTATAATAGTAGCAACAGATTAATTCATTACTATCCCTTAAGAGTACTAGCAAAGCCTTTGCCCAAACAATTTACAAAATCAACTGTAACAACTGTTGATGTGCTGATTACATAGTTCTATTATACAGAAATCTTAGTGGATAATGTATGACAGATATTCAATATCTATTTATCATTTCATCTTTTTACTCCTGGTCACAAAATGAGGACATTTTCTACTTTTCTTTGAATTTGTATATGTTGTTGTTACTCCATATTCACAAGGTCTACATCTGAAGATATAACCAACCTCAGATTGTATTCTATGCTATGTAGCTAAACTAAAATGCTTCTGTCTGTAGTGACTATGTATTAGAGTATTTTGTTATTTTTTCATGAACAACACAATACAATAATGACATGATATTTAAATTTCATTAGGTATTATAAGTAATCTAGTGGTGATCCAAAATACAGAGAAGGATATGCATAGATTATATAAAAATACTATGACCTTTTATATAAGGGACTTGAATATTTTGGATTTTGATATTCATGGGAGATCTTGGAACCAATTCTCTGCATGAACTACTAAAGGTTAATTCTATCATTTGACTAAGTTACAAGCAAATAAATGTGGACCAAATAGTGTATCTTCAGGCTTGGCCCCTGGAAGCCACCTAGTTGATCAGGCACTCTTTTCAGAAATTTTCCAGCAGCAAATGACACTCTGAAAGGCTTTGGAGGCCACAGGTTAAAGGGATTTTTAATTTCCTAAATCTCCAGATGTTTGGGCTGGAGAGATTGCTCAGCAGTTAAGGCACTTGCCTCCAGTGCTTAAGGCCCCGGGTTCAATTCCCCAATACCCACATAAGCCAGACCCACGAGGTGGTGGCCCTGGTGCTCTCTCTCTCTCTCTCTCTCTCTCTCTCTCTCTCTCTCTCTCTCTCTCTCTCTCTCTCTCTCTCTGCCTGAAAATGAATAAATAAATTTTTAAAAAATAAAAAATTCTCCAGATGTTTGCTCATTTAACTGAATGGAGGGGAGGTCAACTTTGACCTCCACAACTTCTTAATTGGACTTGACCTGAATTGCACTAAATCACTACAATTTCAGGTTTTGTTTTTCTACTTGGGATATTTATTACTATTTTAGCTATCTGTCGAAACACTAGCCATGCTAAAGTTGGTTTAATTTATTTTATATCTTACAGCATTTGCTTTGGTTTCTTCTTTTTCAACATGCTTCATCTTCAGTTTACTTCTTCCCTACACTGGGAGATACAATGAGGAAAAAAATCAGAGTTGTAGAATGAAGTCTGTAATTTAATCTAAGCTACTTGTCACCTGCTTTCAATGTCAGGTTCATTCAACTGGCCCTAAATCATCTTTGATTCTCTTTTATAAAGCATGCTGGGTTCCACCACATTCTCACACATATCACTCGTGCTCTAATCATTCCCCTTTTGTGACTTGTCTCCTACCTTTCTCTACAGTGACAAGACTCCACTGTTGAATGAATTTTGCTCCTGTAACTTCTTCTTTCAAACTAAACATAATGGATCATGCGTATAATTCTAGTACTTGTGGGAATTATTGTGATTCCAAAGCCAGTCTGGGCTGCATAGTGCATTTTAGGCCGTTGTAGACTAATGAGATGGACCACACTCTTTCCATTCATTGGTTGACATCCCAATACCAACTGGTTCTATGTCTAAGTTTAGAAATCTTCAATGAAGATGTGACCTTCCTAACATCCAATTTGAATTTAACTTCTAGAAAAAAATCAGGACTCAACCCTACATCTTCTACTATCATGAAAGACCATATCTTGAGCCATAAAATAAGCCACAAGTAATTTAAAAGAACTTACATTTTACAGCCTGTGTCCTTTGATACCAATGGACTCAAACTACACAACAAAAAAAAGTAAAGGTCAACTGGACAGTCACCAAACATTTATAAATTAAATAACACAAAACTATGTCATGCATAAGTCAAAGGAAAAGTATCAAAGTATCAAAATAAAAATTTTAAATGCATAGCATCGAATGAAACTATAATAGATCAAAGTGTGTAAAATATAACTAAAATAGTACTCAGTAATGTACTTGTAGGTCTAAATACATTAAAAGCACTTGCCTTCAAAGCCTAGTGACCTGGGTTCAATTCCCCAGTATCCACATAGAGCCAAATGGTACATGCATCTGGGGTTCATTTGCAGGGATTGGAGGCCCTGGTATGCCCATTCTCTCTCTCTATCTCTCTTGAAAATAAATAAATAAAACACAATGAAATATTTTTAAAAGGTGTTTAATTCCATTGCCATTAGAAAAATGAAAATTAAAGCTACAAATAACTATCACTACCTACCTGTCAGAATGACTACAAGAAAAATAATGACAAGATCAAAATTTGGCAAAGGCAAAGAGAAATTGGATTGTCTAATATGTTGTTGTGGAAATGCAAAATGATATGGTCATCTTGAGAAAGTTAAACAAGTTCTTATAAGACTAAATATGCAATTACTATATGAACCCAAATTTCACTCAATCATTTTTCCTAGGAAAATTGAAACCTATATTTACATAGAAAACATATACATGAATGTGTATATCAGGGAAGGGAGAACAATCTGCACATCGTTCTACAGGTAAATGGTCAAACTAGGGTGCATCTCTGTTATTGTAACCATGCCTCACTGAGCAATCAAGTGATGAAGTACTGACAACAATCCTAGATAAATCTTTAGAGCTTATGCTGAGTGAAAAGGTCAGTTCTGAAAATTACAGAGTATATGAATCTAATTGTACACAAACACATGAATGTACATGAATATAAGAACATTCTTGAAAAGGAGAACTGATTAATATTTGCCAGGCTTTCGAAACAGTATAAAGAGAACTAAGGAAGGAGGGGCAGAAAGGGTGAGATAGAATTCAGTGTGGTTATTATTTAGCAACCAACTGGCCAGTTGCTGGTGCGAGTGAAGGAGTTTTGAATTTTGGATGGTCTGAGAGATACATAAACCCATGCAGGTGATAAAATTACACACACACACACACACACACACACACACACACACAGGAACAAGTAAAACCTGAATGTGTACATCAATCCAAGAAACAGATTGTATCAACATCAACACATAAGTTATAGTACAATATAATTTGCAAAAAAAAATTGTCACTGGAGAAATTGTATGGGATATTAAACATTGTTTCTTAAAATTTCATATATAACTACAAACTCCTCAACACAGAATAATTCAATCTCTGATTAGTAATGTTTAACAAAAGTCTCTATTACTGCACCATTTTATCACCAACAGAGACAAACCATCTCAGTTTGCACTATAAGGAAGGAAGGACTTCCTGACAGGTAGCACTTGTCAGAACTGGGATAGTCCCCATATGAAAATCCTAAAGATTCTCTCTCTCTCTCTCTCTCTCTCTCTCTCTCTCTC
>PVHP010022807.1:0-27975 GCA_004024765.1 Zapus hudsonius
AGGAACTGTTATTCTTTATGTGACAAAAACATAACTGAACAAAATGCAGTTATTTTATAAGAAGATAGTTATAGGTTTACTCAAAAGAACTTATCTGTCAGTTATAGATATTTTATTTTTGCAAATTAAAAGGTTATTGTAATTAGCTTTCTCTTTGCTGCACATACACACACAAAAACCAATCAAATGCAGATTGTGGAAGGATGGGTTTATTTTGGCTTACATACTCAAGGGGAAGCTCTACGGTGCAGGAAAAATGACAGCATGAGCAGAGGTTGGACATCACCTTTGCCACAGCACTGCAAACAGCAGCAGGGGAAGCTGGCTATAACCCCTAGAAGCCCGCCCCCAACAACACACCTCTAACAAGGTTCCAATTCCAAAACTGCCATCAGCTGTTGATCAAGCATCCAGAACACATGAAGTGTATCTGGGACATCTGAGTCAAAACCACTAAAGCTACGAATACCACTAACTGGATTTCATTTTTAAAACTTGCAAATTTTAGCAGTAAGGAAGATAGTACATAGATATTTAATTATATTTCAGTGAAGAGGTAGTTAACAAAGGAATAAACAACTTGTATGCATTGTGATATCTACATTCCTTACATAGCCAAGTAGTTTATTTGGATAATTGGACAGGAAAATACAGGACATAATTATGGCAATGAGTAAGAAAGAACACTTAAATATGAAGGAATCATTGCATTTCTGAGGGATATTGACAAGAGCAAAGTTTAAAGAAGTAGTAATTTAAATGTAAATTGCCAAGCACCTGACTTAAAGGCTAAAATGCATAATTAAGTTGGGAAGGGTACCATAGTAAATTACCTCAGATAAAAGTACTGTTAAAGTCTAAACTTACTGACTTGAATGAAACAAGAGCCATCTTTGCTAATTAGATTCCTAACTTCTTGGCTCAGCCTATGTGTGATTTCTCTTTATTTTGTCTTTGATGGCCTAAAAAGTTTTCATTTCTTGCAGCCAAATTCAGGCATGTCCTTCGTTTCTGTTCTATGCTTTCCGATGAAGTGTTTTCAAGGCTTCATTGGTGCTCAAGGCAGAAGCATTCCAAGAAGGAAGCCTTGCCCTGTGAGGGATGAGAAGTATTCCATTATCAAAACAAAATATGTCTCAGCTGTGGGTTCTCACGTGCATGTGCGTCTTGTGTGCTTTGACTATGTTCTCTGAGACATCTATGTATTTACACACACACACACACACACACACACACACACGTGTTCATATAAGATAAATAACTTTCTCAGATTGTTTCTAGCCAGTGAATGCTGTAAGTCATCTATGTAACTGTGATGGGTCAGGCAGCTCCATAGACACCTGTCCCTTGATTGGGAGGTGTCTCTAGCCAGAGCCTAAACCTAGGTGCTAAAACTTATTGGTCAGGTGTGAACCAATCAATGGTCTCCCTGCCCACCTAGGGCAGGAAATACTGACCAGTTAATGCGACCTCTCTTTCCCACATTCCAGGCAAGCAGAAGGACCTCTGAATCTGGCCTTAGAATGGTAAGGCCTACCCCTACCCAGCTAATGTCTGGGGTTGGCCAAGGCTCCAGATTATTCCCCTCATGAACCTTTCCTTCTCATGATGGGAGCCCTCTGTTATTTTTTTCTGCTGCTGTTTGTTTAGCTAAACAGCATAAATTCTGTTAAACTCTCTGACACGTGTTTTCCCCACACTGGTGGCTGGAGAACTCTGTAACTCCCCATGTTCCCTTAAATAATAAAGTCTCCCACTATACCTTAATATCTTGTTGTCTATGATTTTAATTCTTTAACTTTGTAGACAAGAATTTGGGTACTCCTTAAATTTTGGGGTTCAATGGAATTTTTGCAGGGTGTTATCTAAATTCTAACCCCCAGCTCACCCCGTTACATATCTTGAATTATTAAGCTCTGTTTTACTTCACTTTATAAAACTCCTTTAAAAACACCAAGATACTGCTATTAAATTTGGTCAAATATTCCACTCAGTGAGGGGGGAACCCTTGATTGGAACCGGGGAGTCAGGGCGATATGCACCGAGAAAAGATGAACTATGCAAGCGTCTGTTGGGGAGGCTACTAAAAATAGAAGCTAGGTAATCCAGAATGGTGTATATTTGTTAACCTAGATTGATCTCACACTCCGATGGAGATTGTGTTTGTATGTTTCAGGATGCAGCGAGAGAGCTGTGGCCCATAGAACCCTACCAACCAACCGTAAGCTGAGATCCTGGCAAGAGATGAGCCACCACAGTCATATTGTGGAGGATCCATATGGAACCCTACAGAAAATGACGGGATGAACAAGGGACCCACAGCCACAGTCATTCAATCAATACAGGATAAACCAGTGAGACAGAAACCAATGATTTTCGACACAAAAACCCCTAAGCTCACAACATTAAAGCAGCCTTAATACCCACCATGACTCAGGGATCTGAGCGGAAGAGGGGTTGGAAAGATTGTGAGAGCTGCGGTGGGGGAGACTATCCACAGGCATGGCACCCCTCAGTAACAACACACTTGGGCCAGGATAACAGGGCTAGGTACTAGGCTATCCATGGTCCCCTGCCACAAGGACTGATCCAGACGACCCACGGAGGAGGATATCCAGCTGACTGGGGATGGGGAGGGGGGCAATGAGGAATTGGGGATAACAACTCATGGTTGGCCCACTAAACAATGTAACTCATTATGGACAATTAAAAAAAAAATCAAGGTACTTGGGAGGTTAAGGAGGATTGTTGTGAGTTTGAGGCTTATATAGTTTTCAGGTCAGTTTGCATTACACAGTTTAATACTTGGCCATAAAATAAATTAAGTCAAAGTAAAATGCAACAAAGCATTGACATATTTCCATGTCTCCACTTAAAGTGAATTTAGCAATGCTCTTATGGTCAGATTTCTCTCTGCTTTGGAACAACATCCAAAATATTTTTAACATTTTTACCTAAATGAGACTCTACCAGCTTTATGACCCTTCTAAAGTGAAGAGTAATGTTTTTATGAGCCATTCCCTGATTTATAAAATCTTTGTGGAAAAAGAAATTTTCATTTTGAATTTTACTTATAATCTTAGTTTCAATAAATAACAGTCATTTTTTATTTTAATATAAAACAGCAAAAACAGAAGCCTCCCATGACATTGGGCTCTAAATACAATAATCCATTATACAATATAAACAGATGCCAAACTGAGGGAGTGTGAATTTTAAAGAGAATGACAGTTTGGATGTTAAAAATAACAGTTAACTGATTGACATGATATGGGAGAAAATGACAGATATCAACAAATGGAAATATTTTGATGGTGGGAACAACAAGGCAAATTAAATTTTATAGAGAAATAATGCTTTAGGTGAAGATTTTAAAATTTATTAAGGGCATGGGGCATGAGAGAGGAATGTTTAATCCAGGAAAGATTACTTGAGTAGCAGAAAATTTCATCTTTTTCCAGCACTGTTCAAAACATGTAGACGATGAAGAGATGAATAGATGAATCTACTATCTAACACCTGAATCAATAAAGGATTAAGACATATAATTGAATAGTTATGATAAATAGCCTGTTATAGTATAACAAGATAAATTTACAGTTTTACAAAGTTCAGGAAATGTGGTGTAGGCATCTTGGCTTGATCGATGTATTATTTTCTTATTGGAAAAACTGTGTTGCATATTTTGTGAATGTTAGGTGGTTGGTCATGTACATCATGCAAAAATTCTACATTCAAGTTAGGTAATACATTTTGCTAAACACAATTTGCCAGAAAAAAAATTTAATGAATTATATAGAGCCATAAAATTTGTGTGATTATGAATCTGTGTATATGTAACTATGACAAAAATCTATATAAAAAGGAAGAATTATAGTAAAGTAGATGAATCGGCAGATGAGATTATAGGATATAGAAAGGTGGAAAACACACATTCCATTAAGAAAAACGTTGGAAATTAAGCTAACTAATTTTCCATTCTTTTAGAAAATATCCAAGTGATTTATTAATGTTTCTCATGACCTGCATAATCATAAATTTCTAGCATCATGATTTTATCATGTCCAGGAAGCCTAGAATAACTACATGTTTGTGGCACGCCTAGTTCTTTCAGATTTAGAAGCTGATATTAGAATCCAGGTTCCTTCAACTAAATATACTGTGTGATAGCCAATATATCAGGTTGGTATTGTTCCCGTATAAAGGAAAGACTTTTTATTTTATAAAATATAAGAAATTAAATGTGTATTTCTGTGAGAATAATTTTTAAATTTAATATTTAGAATCAGCTCCACTAGAGAAAAATTGAAAAAAAATGTACTGAAATACACATGAAATATGAAGATTAGCTTCACATTTGTTCCCACCAAAGTATATTGGCATACTTACTAGAAATAATTACTGGATGACTTAAGTGATTATTATATATAAATTCATTGTAAGATGTTTGTAAGCACAGTTCTATTATGCAACTATGCATAGTTTCACACATAGTTCTATTACAGCAACTAACTACCTATGTTAGCTGACTGATAAAGTCATTGAGTTTTTTTTTGCTAAATAGTAAAGATGATTTATAAATATAGAAAAGTGAGAACTACACATAAATAAATAAATAATAGCTATTCATAATTCTGGAGTTGAAGCAAGTATTCCATAAACTGACTTTTGACAGAAATAAGCACTTTTAATTCCATACAAGATCAGAGAGTAATTTAAGATATTTACGGTCTAAAAAAAGATTAGTAGAATTGTAACTAAACTGGAAAATTCTACTACTTCCAGTTTACATTTCGTTGTACCAACTTCTCTTTTTTCTAACTTTACAAAGTGTATATTCCATGGAAATAATTGATAAGATAATCTATGTTAACATTATCATAATAAAAACACTGGGTCACTTGTTCTTTCTAAACAAATATAACCATTTATTTAATTGAGTTTACAAACTAAGTGTTCCGATAACTTGATTCCAGGGCTGTGAACATAATTCAGTGGTTACAAGTGCTTGCTTGCAAAGCTGGCCGGCTTGAGTACAATTCCCCAGTTCCTCTGTGATGGCACATTCTCAAAGCAGGGGCATCTTTGGTTTATTTGCATTGGCACATGGTCCTGGCCCACCCAGATGCTTACTCTCTAGCTCTCTCTGTCTCTCCATAAATAAATAAAAGAACCGGGCTGACTTCTAGGCTATCCATGGTCCCCTGCCCCAAGGACTGATCCAGAGGGCCCTATGGAGGAGGATATCCTGCTGATTGGGGATGGGCAAGAGGGACATTGGGGAACCGGGATAACAACTCATTGTTTTCCCATTAAATAATGTAACACATTATGGACAATAAAAAATAAAAGTAAGAAAAATAAATAAATAAAAGAAAGATTTAAAAGCAATACTTTGATTCTATTTCTGTGCAATCCAGTTATTATTGGGCTGACTGCAAAGAACTAGATAGTATAACTGTAGAACAAATTGATTTTGCCAGTATCCTGGTCATGCCACACACTTGCCCCATGAAGCCTTTTGAATATTCATTGACTTCATTAGCCTTATTTCTTCATTCCTATAGCAAAGACCATAGCGTTGAATTTACCAGGGTACGATAAAAAAATGAGTGGTAAGATGAGAGAGGCAAAGAAAATATTCCTCAAGTATTTTAGAAATGTCTTCATATACAAAGCTGCTCATGAGCTATGGAAAATAATACTTAATAATAAATCTTTAAAACAATTTAATAGGAGGAAAGCATTGAAGTCATGAATAGATAAGTGGATAAAGACTATATATAAGTAGATAATTTTCCATTTAGCATAATCTAAAGACCATTATAAATGCACAAAAATGCTTTAGCTTACAAAAGTAATTAAATAAATGCAAATTAAGAAAAAATGAAATTTGTCAATGCAATGAACTTAAATGAGAAATCTGATTTAAAACTTCACTGTCATATTATAATATTTATTATTGTCATTTATCTGAAGAAATAGTCATACTCAGTCTTGTGATAAATTCAAATGAATTAACGTTATTAAAACAATGTTGATATCTATATTCTTACAAATAATAATTGTACTTCAAGAATCTGAAGGAAAAATCTAATAGTAGCAGAGATTAATTTGCAAATTTATTAGAGTGATAGCTTTAATAATTATAATTATAATAATGTCCTACATATTTTGAGTGTTTACTGTGTGGGCAAAATTCTACTAAAAACTTTATTTGCAGTTAACACAGGTACAACTAATTAAATATTCCACTGGCTTTTGCAGATTACTCAACCTTCAAACTCTAGATTGGAGCCATGTGTCTGCTTTTGGTTAACAGACTGTGGAAAGGACCAATGGGTTTTATTCTGTGCTGAGGCACTTATGTCCCGGTGTGCCTCGGGCATCTCCTTTCTCCCTGCTGTGGGGACCTTGGATGCCATATAAACATATGGCTTGCAATGAACAAGAAGCATTCTAAAATAAATAGTTTCATTTCCTGAAGTAACAGAAGACAGAAGACAGTCCCAATCTGTATGTCGGATTTGATATAATTAGAAAATGAATATTTCCTTGGACAAACTATAATGATTTGGGCTTTCATATGATTCTACCACAGACTTGCCAGGACAATGTAGTCATCAGTTCACATGAAATGACAGAAAACTCTCAAGAGGTAGGCATGGCTTTTCTTTGCTTCACAGGCGAGGAAATTAAGACAGTGTATAATGATAAATGACGAACTTCAGCAAATGATGGCAGTGTTACATTCAACCAATGGATTTCAAAGTTTGTTTCCTTCACTATTATATCAAAATGTTATTAAAATACTTCTTGACAAATAAAGAAAGAGATAAGCAATCAGTGTTTGATTCCTCTTCTGGAATGTTATGTGACTATTGAAATAATAACTCCTAAAATATGGGAGTGATTATTACATCATAAAAATTTACATAAAAAGAATAACTCCTCTTGAATAAGTGTTGAAAAATGAGTAAATCTGATTTCACTGAGGAAATGTAAAGACCATATATGAGCTTTGTAAGCTGTAGATATAGGTCTGCTTCAAGTCAAGTATGAAAAAAAAAAAAAAGAACACCACTAAAAACTGAAATTGCTGATTTGGGCCTTCTCTTTTTGCCATTTGGTTGTCCTGCTACAAATGTCTAGAAAATAAAGGTCATACGTAAGCCACAATTTAGACACATTGCTGATATTCCTATAAAAATTGACCAACTACCAGAAATAGAACTGATCCATAAAGTGATGACTTAAGCAAACGTTGTCACTGTCACATATAAGGAATTTGTCTCCACAGTCTGACGCTGATCCCACACAAGGAAGAGAGATGACGCAACAGCACTCAAGCTACAGAGTGTGTCAGATATCTTCACAACCTGCATCAAGTTTCTCCTGTGCAAAAAGAATTTACAAATTGTAGGACAAAAGAAATTTGATGGTTCTCTGCCTCAAATTTGACTAAGAAAAATGTTTGTAAAGTATATAAAATCCTAGGTTTACACTGATCACTGAAAGAAAGATAGTGCAAGAAATGTGAACGACAATAGATTATTGAAAATTCTTTTAGCAAAAAGTTATATACCAATATTCAGATATGAAAGATATCTATAGTGCATATGACTTTGGAATTATTTCCTCGCAGGAATACTCTGATAGGGGAAATTCTGTAACAACGGTGTATTGTGCAAATTTAAATGTACATTTAAAAATTCCAAACACAGATGAAGTAATCAATTTAGTCATATTATGAAATACGTAGAAAATATTAAAAATTGTACTTGACTTCTTTTAAAATTTATTTTAAAGAGAGAAAGAGAAAGGGAGAGAGGAAGAGACAGTATGGTGTGCCACAGCTTCCTCCCTCTGCACGCTAACTCCACATGTATGGGCCACTTTGCATGTCTGGTACAGGCAGGCAAGCTTTGAAAACAAGGCTCGTGAATGCCTCCCAAAGCAAGTGGAGGAAATGCTAGGGTAAATCGTGGTGATGCAGAATTCTACAAACCCCTCTAAACTAAACTTCAACTCTAAAGCTCTTCAAATAGGGAGTTGCAAAGAGTGTTTTCCTTTAACAGACTCTCCTTAGAGAACTTCTGATTAAAATGTTCTACAGAAACAGGGGAAAGTGAAGAAAGGGATATATATTAACAGAGATCTGCTAACAGTGGTTGTATAAACACTGCCTCCATGTTACTAGTGACTCCTTTAAAGTGGAGTGAAAACCAAGAGATCATTGGTAAAGTACTACAGGAATGTAACATTCATAAATCAGAATGGTGTGTAGATCTTGGTGTTCACAACATTCTTTGAATTGTTGTAAAGACAATAGAATACTATTAACAACACAATATTGTTTTAGTCCTGGCAAGGAGAAACATTTCCTATTATTAAAATGATACAAGAAATCCCAACTTTGTTTGGTCACACAGTTTCTCCATGGTAAATACTGAGGTAAGATACTCTTCTCCAGATACAGTAAAGGATTCTGGGAGCAGTATAAAATGCCATAGCACCAGTCAGACAGGACATCACTGCCATATCAGAGCAAGTGTCCTGTGACAACCTCATAACACCTTGCAAATAGGCACTTCCACCAAAAGTAACAGGAACACCCTGCCTGCCCGGGATAAATAGGACTATGTTAAGTTTCACTCATCATGTTTCCTCCTGTGTGTTCCTTGATAGGTAGCAATCAGAAGATGGAGAAGCAGGAAAGAAGTTATCAGCCATTGAGAATAAAATAAACCCAACCGGTAAAGAAAGGGTTACGTGTAATATTGAGTTTTAATGTGGAGTAGCCACATTTTGCACTTAAAATTAAATAACGACTCTTTAAGACACAAAATCCAAATTTATGATAACAGTTCTTTTAAAAAATATTTTATTCATTTTCAAGCACAGAGATACAGAAAGAGAGAGAGAGAGAGAGAGAGAGAGAGAGAGAGAGAGAGAGAGCACACCAGGCACCAGGCACCAGGGCCACCAGCTTGTGGGTCTGGCTTATGTGGGTCCTGGGGAACTGAACCCAGGACCTTAGGTACTGGAGGCAAGTGCCTTAACTGCTGAGCCATCTCTCCAGCCCAACAGTTTTTATTCTTCTCAAAATATAAAATATGACCTGATATATATACTGTCAGGGTTAAGGAATTAGTGGGAAGGATTTTCATGTGCACAAGGTTTCATGTTCAGGGATCTGAACGAACCATAATAGAGAACATTATTAGATGTGAAATATATGCAGATTACAGGGTTATATTTAATATGGTAAATTAAAATAATATTTAGCAATTCACCTATTGCAAAAGTATGTATGCAGAATCTGTCCTGTATTGATATAAAGACCCAGATTATATATATATATATATATATATATATATATATATATATATATAATCCCAAGTAATGCTGAAAATGCATTACCATATATGGTAGCTTGAATGTATCTCCCTTATTGACTCAGGAGTTCAATTTGTAGTTTTGATCTCCAGCACTTCCCTTGAATCTGAAGCCTGAAATAAACTGATTCTTCCCCTAAACTGTGTCTTGTTTGAATGTTCATCTTGGCAACACGGGACTGTCTACTATACCATGTTTAATAGATAGATTTAAAAATTTTAACTGCTCATACTGCCCTTATTTCAATATTTTATAGGCATTAATGTAATATGTTAGTATTCACAGAACAATAGCAATTTAATGCATGCATTTGCACAGCATAAAGCATATTGAAATTATTTTCAGTGACATAAGTGTAGTTCTACTTATTCATTTTAGAAAATTTCTTAATTCTGCCTACAATACGAGATGGGCTTTGAATTCTAATGTGTTTTTAATAACAGAGCAGTGCATTTATGCATGCCCTATCTCTTTATTCATAAAAGAAAATGACAGTAGTTATATGCCATTAATTTATGTATTTATCAATGTAATGAAATAAAAAAATATCCCCAAAGCATTACTTATTTATTCTTCACATTGGGTAAAAATAGTGTCATATATGTTTGTAATCTTCTAGGCAATGGAACTTGTTTATAAAAAAACCCACTTGTCCAAATAAAATAAAATACAAAGGGATTTTTTATTTCATTTTATTTTTAATACCTTTATTATGAATAATTATATACTATGTATGAGCTAATCTTGTGATGGTGCCTCCATTTCTCTCCACTCTATCCCCTACCCACTGGGGTACTTCCTCAGTGGGCATACTAGATCTGTCCATAGGGTAGGAAGTTATGAACTACACCAGAGGTAGAAAAATTTTTTTTTCCTTTGTGTGTTGCTGCTGATGGGGGCAACATGTCTGGATATTCTCCCCCAACATGGCTCTTGCAATCTTTCCACTCCCACTTCCAATCAGTTCCCTGAGTTGAGTCAGCTTTGTTGTTGAGATCTTAAGTATCTCTGGATCTTTGCCCTGGGTTGTGTTGGGTATCGTTGGTGTCTGTCTCCATTGACCTTTCATGGGTTATCAGACTTGCTGTGGTGATTGGTCTCCTGTTTGTCTCGTCACTTTCTAGTAGGTTTCATTTGAGCATGGGATGATGGCTTCCATCCTGGCGGGAGATGAACCACTCCTGACAAACAGATAATTTAAATGCTAATTTTTTTTGTCATAACTTGCCACAGTTGATATCTTTCTAAATTTAGTGTCTTCTTAAGCCTGACATATCAAACTTTTAAAAGCAATTGTTTAATTTAATTCCACATAGTAAAAGCTGATTTCTAATTCTTAAAATTTGTATTAATAATATATCATTAAAGTTAATTTTAGGTTTAGATTACTGTATGATGTACAAGAATTAAGTGACCTAGAATCATAGGATTTTTAAGAATATTAAATTTTTTTTGGCTTCTTTGAGTTGAAGGGGAGGATAAAGGTTTATAAGACTCAAGAAAGAAACAAAACTAATAAGGCTCAGAAAACTGGTCTGAGGATTCACAAGTTCCCCCCACCCTGTAAGCAAAGACAATAAGTGGGACAGGGAGAGCATCTGGTTTGGCCAGTATGCCAGGGAATTACAGATTTCATGAGGATTTCATGAGTCATTACTCATGCTGGCATGGGCTTCTCAGGGATGTAAGTGTCTTTGACTCATCCATTCTTTTTAAAGTAACTCCTCACTCATTCTTAGTTGAGAAACTCCAATAAAATCACAGGCTCCTAAATTAGACCTAGGTTCCTCAGACTGTGGACATTGGTGCCTGGTGTGGCATGCACACATATTTATTTACATATTCTCATAAAATGCCATAAAAACAGTGTTTCATGAAGCAAACTCACTATGGTTCTGAGAACCTTGAACTCCTGTTCATTCTGTCCCTATATCCACATGCTAGACTTTAAGCATTTACCAACACATCCATCAAGCATGACAATTTTAATGCAATTCTTTAACCTACACTTGAATTAAGTGAAGGATAAAAATAGGTACAATCATCACATAAAACAAGCAAGTGATTCATTCATAGGTATCAGTCTTCAGTTTTATTCATCAAAGGGAAGAGGAAATTCTGAGTAACAACAGAACTATAACATAATTTCATTGGATGATGGGTTTAGTTAGTAAAGCTTCCTGAAAGTCAGAATACTTGAAATACAGAGGTGCATAAAATTTGGTATTTATTGACTCCTGCAGATATGCCTCCTCTTAGCTCAGGAAAAAGAAATGCATAGACTTTTAAGGACAAAGAATAAAGTTCAATAGACTATTTACCTTTATATCTCCCTCTTTGAAATAGAAGACTTTTATGACTTTTTAAGTGCAAACTTAAAAAAGGAAACCATAAATTAATTTTTATTCAGCCTGGACTTAGAGCTTTATATAAAAATACCACTGGTCCTAAAATATTCTATGAGGCCCTTGGGAGGCAAACGTAAAGAATGACTGTGAGTTCAAGACCAACCTGAGACTACATAGTGAGTTCTAGGTCAGCCTGGGCTTACCCCCTCCTCCCCCCAAAAAATGTCATGGAAAACCAACCACGTAAGAGGATATGGGACACTGCAAAGTCACACACATGTGCATAAGCTATACATAGCAAATATCCACCACATTTCACACACACACATACACACAAGTATAAATAAATAAAATAAGACAATATCTAAAATACAGATTTTACTCAGAGTGATGGGCATTTGGGTTGATTCCAATTCTTAGCTATTGTGAATTGAGCTGCTAAACATGGTTGAGCAAATGTCTCTGTGCTGAGGTGAGGAATCTTGAGAGCAGATGTCCTGCACCAGGATAGCTGTGTCCTTTGGTAGCTCTACACCCATCCTGCCCAGGAGCCTTCAAATTGCTTTCCAAGTTTGCATTCCCACAAGCAGTTATTGAGGAATCCTACATCCTCCCTATCATTCCTGCCAACATCTATTTTTGATAGCTTTTTTTAAATGATCGCCATTCTGACTGGAGTAAGGTGAAAACTCATTGGCTTGATTTGCATTTCCCTGATGATTAAGGTTGATGAACATTTTCCTAAATGAGAATTAGCCATTTGTGTTTCCTCCTCTGTGAATTCTCTGTTGAGATCAATACCCCATTTTGTGAGAAGGCTATTGGATTTTGTATTATTTAATTTTTGAGTTCTTTGTAGGTTTTAGATATTAGGCCTCTATCCGCTTCTCTCTCTCTCTCTCTCTCTCTCTCTCTCTCTCTCTATCTATCTATCTCTCTATCTCTGTCTCTCTCTCTCACACAGTTATGGCATTTAATTGAATTTTAAATTTGTAAAATTAATTTACACCAAAACCAAATACCTTAATTTATTTAAAATGATGAGCAAATTTCATATGCTGTTTTTACAATATTTTTAATTTATTTATTTGTGAGAAGAGAGAGGGAGAAAGAAAGAGTGAATGGACACATCAGGTCCTCTTACTGCTTCAAACAAACAAACTCCAAATGTGTTTTCTGTTTTTTGCATCTGGCTTTTCATGGATAATAGGGACTCAAATCTATGACATCTGGCTTTGCAAGCAAGAGCCTTAACTTCTGAGCCTTCTAGGCATCCCTTGGTTGTTATATTGTTTTCTTTTTTTTCTTTTTTTTTGTTTTTTTTTCTTTATTGTTCATAATGAGTTACATTGTTTAGTGGGCCAACCATGAGTTGTTATCCCCAATTCCCCATTTCCCCCCCTCCCCATCCCCAGTCAGCTGGATACCCTCCTCCGTGGAACGTCTGGATCAGTCTTTGTGGTGGGGGACCATGGATAGCCCAGTCTTCAGCCGGGTTCTCAGACCCAAGTGTGTTGTTACTGAGGGTTGCCATGTCTCTGATATTCTCCCCCACCATGGCTCTCACAATCTTTCGCCCCCTTTTCCGCTCAGTTCCCTGAGTCGTGGTGGGTGAGTATTGAGGCTGCTTTAGTGTTGTGAGCTTAGGGGTTTTGGTGTCGAAAATCATTGGTTTCTGTCTCACTGCTTATCCTTTGTTGATTGAATGGCTATGGCTGTGGGTCCCTTGTTCATCCCGTCATTCTCTGTGGGGTTCCATGTGGATCCTCCCCCGTATGACTGTGGTGGCTCATCTCATGCCAGGATCTCAGCTTTCTGACTGCGGTCGGTTGGTAGGGTTAGATGGGCCACAGCTCCCTCGCTATATCCTGAAAAATACAAACACAATCTCCATCGGAGAATGAGGTCAGTATCGGTTAACAAATATACAGCAATCTGGATTACCTAGCTTCTATTTTCAAAAGCCTCCCCGTCAGTCACTTGCATAGTGCATCTTTTCTTGGGAGCCCATGAGTATGGGATCCGGTGCTTATCGCCCAGGCTCCTCCATTGCACAAGTGTTCCTTTCTTGATTTGCTTTTCTCTCCCAGTAGGAGGTGTGGTCAGCCTACTCATGGCCTCAGACTGTGTTTCATGTCAGTGGTCTGTTTACACCAGCTGTCGTTGTTCAGCTTCCCCTGGCAGCTTGTGTAGTGTCTTCCAGCACTGCACAAACTGCCATTTGGGGGCTGGTCTCCACACTGCTTTCCATAATGGTTGAACAAGTTTGCAATCCAACCAGCAGTGAATGAGGGTTTCTTTTTCCCCACATCCTCGCCAGCAACAATTGTTGGTTTTCTTTATGATTGCCATTCTGAAAGGGGTAAGATGGTATCTCATTGTGGTTTTGATTTGCATTTACCTGATGCTTAAGGATGCTGAGCACTTTCTTAAATGAGTCAAGGCCATTTGTGTTTCCTCCTCTGTGAATTCTCTGTTGAGAACAGTACCCCATTTTGTGAGGGGGCATTTTGGGTTTTTGTTATTAATTTTTTTTAGTTCTCTGTAGGTTTTGGAAATTAGGCCTCTGTCTGAGTTGTAGTTTGAAGGGTGTCTATTGGCTCTGAGTATGGTTTGTTTGTCTGTACAGAAGCTTCTGAGCTTGATCAGGTCCCATTGGTTAAGTGTTTGTTGTATTTCCTGGGCTGTTGGAGATTTGCTCAGGAAATTTTTTCCCACTCCTATTTCAAATAGAGCTCATCCTTTTTTTTCTTCCAGGGTGTTCATGGTTACTGGATTTATATTAAGGTCTCTGATCCATTTGGAGTTGATTTTTGTGCAAGGTGAAAGGAGTGGGTCTATTTTCATTTTTTTACACATGTTTATCCAATTCCTCCAGCACCATTTGTTGAAGATGCTATCTTTGGCCCAGCGTACATTGTTGGCCCCCTTGTCAAAGACCAAATAACTGAAGTTACTTCCATTTAAAGCTGGGTCTTCAATTCTGTTCCATTGATCTGTCTTTCTGGTTTTATGCCAGTACCATGCAGTTTTCATTACTATGGCTTTGTAGTATGTTTTGAAGTCAGGCATGGTGATACCTCCTGAGTAGGATTTTTTACTTAGAATAGTTTTGGCTATCTGAGGTCTTTTGCCCTTCCAAATAAATTTAGAGATTATTTTTTCTATGTCTGTGAAGAAAGAAGTTGGGATTTTTATTGGCATAGCATTGAATCTATAAATTGCTTTTGGCAGGATTGCCATTTTTACTATATTGATTCTCCCTATCCATGAGCATGCAATATCTTTCCATCTTCTCACATCTTCCTCTATTTCCTTCTTGAGTGTTTCAATATTTTCCTTATATAAGTCCTTTACAACCTTGGAATATCACTAACCAATCTAATCTAATCGCTTGGGCTAGAACTTCAAGCACTATGTTGATGAGCAGTGGTGAGATGGGCAGCCTTGTCTTGTTCCTGAATTGAGTGGGAACTCCTTGAGTCGTTCCCCATTGAGAATGATCTGTGCTTTTGGAGTTTTGTAAATTGTCTTTATTAAGTTGATGAATAGGCCATGTATGCCTATTCTTTCAAGAGCTTTGAACATGAAGAGGTGTTTTATTTTGTCAGAAGCCTTCTCCACATCTATTGAGATAACCATGTGATTTTTCTGTTTGAGTCGATTAATGTGATATATCACATTTATCGACTTGCGTATGTTGAACCATCCCTGCATCTCTGGGATAAAGCCAACTTGGTCAGGTGGATAATATTTTTGATGTAGCATTGTATCCGGTTTGCTAGGACTTTGTTCAGGAATTTTGTATATAAGTTCATCAGAGGTATGGGTCTATAGTTCTCTTTTCTTGTTGCATCTTTGCCTGGTTTGGGGATTAGGGCAATGGTAGCTTCATAGAAGGTGTTTGATAGCCTTCCCTCTTTTTCTATGCTTCTAACAAGCTTCAGAAAGAGTGGTTTTAGCTCTGTGATGAAGGCTTGGTAGAATTCAGCTGAGAAAACATCTGGTCTTGGGCTTTTCCTTTTGGGAAGGTTTTTGATTACATCTTCAATCTCCACGGATGTGATAGGTTTCTTTAGTGCTTTTATCTGCTCTGGGTTAAGCTTTGGCAGTTGGTAGGTGTCCAAATACTTATCCATTTCTTCCAGGTTCTCTAATTTTGTGGAGTAGAGGTTTTGGAAGTATGACCTGATGATTCTTCCAATGTTTTCAGGATCTGTTGTGATCTCACCATTGTCCTTAGTGATTTTGTTGATTTGGGCTTTCTCATTTCTTCGTTTGGTTAGTTTGGCCAGGGGTTTGTCAATTTTATTAAGTTTTTCAAAGAACCAACTCTTTGATTTATCTATTTTTTAAATTGTTTTCTTTATTTCCAATTCATTAATCTCAGCTCTGATTTTAATTATTTCCTTTCGTCTTGAGCTCCTCAGGTTAGCTTTTTCCATCTTTTCCAATGCTTTTAGGTAGGTGGTGAGGCTATTGATTTGAGACCTCTCTATCTTTGATATGAAGGCATTTAGCACGATGAACTTTCCTCTCAGGACTGCCTTCATTGTGTCCCATAAGTTCTGATATGATGTGTTATCATCATCATTTAATACTAGGAAATTCTGAATTTCCTGCTTTATTTCTTGGATGACCCAATCATTTTCTGTTCCACTGGCTAATCCTGTGTTGATTTAATGGCTGTGGCTGTGGGCCCCTTGTTCATCTTGTCATTCTCTGCGGAGTTCCATTTGGATCCTCCATGGTATGACTGTGGTGGCCCCTCTCTTGCCAGAATCTCAGCTATCTATTTTAAATTTCCTGTAATATACTATCACTTAAATTGTACTATAAAAGATTCTTGCACTCAATAACTTGAAGGAGATAATTTTCTAAAATATTGCATATAATAAAGCCAACAAAATGTCAATCGGTATAGATTCAATTGTTTTTTTTCTTCCTGTCTTAAAACAGTAACCTATTCCAAGCTTAACTCAGATTTACTTTGTAGCTCATAATGGCCTTACATATTGATTCTCTTTTCTCCACCTCTCAATTGACAGATATGTCAAAGTTTCTGTCCCGTGGAGAAGAAAACAGCAGGCACTAGGAAAATGTGGTTGCTTGTTATTCTGTACTTTGTCTGCTCTCTGTGGCAGACAACTTGGGGCCACCAGTTCATACTACAAACACTGTTCCTCTATGTCTGCATAAGGCTTTTCTTGGGAGATAAACATTGAGTCACAAGGTCACAAAATTTGCATGTGTTTAATTTGACAAAGTGATACCAAATGAATTCAAATTCGTAAGTGAGATGTTGTGAGTGCATCTGAATCAGGGCAAAAGTAGAAGGATATATGTGAGCCATCTTTTTGAATTTTCATCAATAACTTTTTAAATAAAATTTAACACCCACGGCAGTCTGTGTCAGGTAATAAAATGAAGTCATCAGGTAAACTATATTCTATTGTCAACCATAAAATTAACAGTACGGTTTTATAAAAAGAAAACAGTATAAAATATAGTATTTTTATGACTGCATCTCTCCCTATACTTAACATGTATAGCTATCTGCTTCTAAATTTATAATACAAATTTGAATTTTACACTTAAATAAACTGTTTTGCATTTAAGAATTATTTCATTAAAATGAAATCACAATATTTTATTGCTTATTTCTCTTGCAATTTTGACATTTTTTTTCATCTTGTTTTCCTAATATGTTTAATTAACAACTTGTGACATTTTAGATTCTTTATTTTTATAATTTCTTGCTAATGGCCATTATTTTACATAAAAGACCATCATTTACTAAATATATTTGTAAGTATTCAAGTCCATATTATTTCATATTTATATAGTGCATAGATGATTTTATTGTTACATTAATTTTGTCAGAATGGTTAAATTATTCACCATAATTATGCAAAGGTTTACCCAGAGGAATCTTGGTTTATTATTATTTCCCTAAGTACAGTTATTAATAATGATACATTCCTACTCAAAATATCAAGATAAACTACAATTATGTGCACATATTCTATTGATCTATTATGTTATTTTTAAAAGATCTTGTTCAATAATAATGCTATATTATAAACCAACAATATTGAGTAAATACAGCTAAATTCTCTCTGAGAACTACCAAATAAGGGACACTGTTCAGTTTAATTCATGTGTCTCAAAAACATTCAAAGCAACCTTGTACAAGGTTAATTCCACCCCATAGATAACAAAAATGAGTAGATAATTAAATTGCCTTAAATTAAAAAAAAGAAGGAATGCTGTCTTCTGCTTCCATTCTGCATTTTGTTATCATTATCTGTTAAATTTTATCTCCATATATGTTTTGTCTTTAATGGACGTACTTAATCATTTAAATATATATTTTAAAATATCCTTAGCTTTTGTCGGAAAACACTACATCTTCTTTCCCCATGAAGACGTCGAGTAACCAGCAAATACTTGCTTTGTATTTGTAACTTGTAATTTGTATTTGTAAAATACAAAAATTTGTATTTTGTATTTGTATTTGTAATTTGTATTTTGTATTTGTAAAAGAGTTTGTAAACTGTTTGCAGTCTGGGATGAATAATCATTCTACAAATATACCATATGCCTGTTTTGCCCTCACTCAACGTCTCCCCACACAACAGAGTTTGTTGTAAAAGCCAGAACAGCAGTCTGATCTCCAGTTTCCTGACTTGAACCAGTGCACACAGAAAGACAATGCTTTGAGTGTTCTTTGCACTTGAGACAAGCCTAATGACCAAGCTCTTTTCTTATCCACCTTGGATCTCAAGTAACGGTGGCACTGTAGGGAAAGTTGGAGGCAGACTCGTTTTCTCACATATTTGGATCAAGACATGCTAGACAGAGGCACATGTTAGATGATCTAAAATCCCAAGGAGTAGCTGGATGAGGCATTCTTGGAAATCTGAATACATAAAATTAACCAAGTGCAAGAGAAGATCAGAAAAACCCTAATCAGGCCCTGAGAAGCTCATGCCCAGGAAAGATCAGAAGGTAATCCTGTTTTGTTTTGTTTTGTTTTGCTTTGTTTTGTCTCACCACAAGTCTCAGAAGATCTGCCCAAATAAGAAAGAATTGCATAAGCTCAGAGTGAGTCTGCAAGATAGGTAACCTGGCTGTCAAAGCAAAGAAAAAGAAAAAATATATAAAACATACAAACAGGAAAACATAGACAATAAAAGGAAGAGATTATAGAGCAGCAAAAAATGATCTCTGAAGAGCACAAGCTAATATAAAAAAAATTAACACAACCATCTGACATATTTTCCAAAAGTTAAAGGAGAACACGGACAGGGAGATACAGGAATTCTAGAAAACATGAAAAAATCAGAATGTGAAACGATAGAAGTTATAGGGAATAACTAACTGCCAAAAGAATATTCATCCCTGGGGAGATACAAACACTTGTCTATTCACCCCAGATAAGTGCACAGAAAACAAACAATTACACCAAAGCCAGTTACAGCGAACCAATCACTTTATTGTGGTTACTTACAGAGCAGGGTACAGGGCTGTTTGCAAGAACATGGGTGACTCAAATTCAGCTGCATCACTGAAAAACCTACTGCAAATTAGTGTCTACTCATGGAAGCTACATCTCTGGAACTCAGTGCAAGACTTCAGGCAGCTCAGCTAGGCTGAGCCGAGTCTGCTCTACCAAGACCTTATGTCGCCTTTACACTTAGAGAAGGTTCTTGCAACCTTTTAAGTTTCATCTTTCACAGGCTTGTTTATCTCTTGATCCTCCTGAGCCTGCCTCCCACACTTAGAAAGGAATAATTCAATTCAGAGAAAATTGCTACACAACAATGTTCAGAGGCAGCCCCTCATCAGTTGCTTACCATTCCTATAAACTTGAGGATTGGTCCTATGACCTTTGAAATTTTATCTCTCCCAATCATAACCTCCTAAGTCTCTTGAGCTTTCCTCCTACTCCCACTAGGAATTTTTCAATTTAGAGGAATTTGCTATATAGCATAACTAAAATACTTCTGATTCAGAACAAAACAATATCTAAATTGAGTTGCAAATTTTACTAGATATCACAGCAGATTTGAACAGGCAGAAAATTAATTAGCAGAACTGAAGACAGAACAAGAGAAGCCAGCAGATCTGAGATGCAGAAGGGAAAAAAAAAGAATGAACAAAGATGAGCACCATCTGAAGAATTTATGGGGTAGTGTCCTGTAGGAAGTCTCAGAGTAGATAGGAGGGAGGAAATCCAGTACCTAGTTTGTAAAAATAGCCAAGATTAGGGCATAACTCAGTTATAAATCATATATATGGTCACAGGGCATGAGGTTCTGAGTTCAACGTCACAGAAATAGTAAAAGAAAGAGTGGATACAAAATACACAGCTCTCACCTCAAGAGGAATAAGAACCAGGTTATTATGGAGCCAAGTATAAGTGTCCATGGCCCAGAAACAGATTTCAGGTTACCCAAATGTTAATAATTTCATGCAGGTTTAAAGAACTCAAGAGAGTCACAAATGAAGGCACTTTACACATACATTGGTGGAACTATCAGGAGAGTGGGTAACAGATTTCTCCCGTAGATTTCTGATGCTATCTGATGACATTCTTAGACTTTGGATTGGTGGAAGCTGGTTACTATGTGCACATTTCAGAAAGGTGCTGTCTTGTGACCTATAGTCTCAAGACAGACACAGAGGTGAACAATAAATGGCAATTAAGGGGCTAAAGATCATCTAAGGTCATTTGGATCTGATCAATTATTGTTTGATTTTACTAATAGGAAGTACCCAGAATGGTTAATAAGTAGATGTAAAAAGGCAGACCAGAGCTATAAAGAAATTAGAAGTTGGAGAGTGGGTAATGGAGATTTAGTCTGCAAAGGCTCCAGAGCTTTAGTGTGGGATAATGAAATCTGCAGATAGATGGTAAGAGTTACACATGTGTGATTGTATTTAATGCCCTTAGTCTGTTCAGGTAAAATATCTAAGACTGTAGATTTAATTTTATAAATAGTGAATTTTTTTTTTGTTTTTTCCAGGTAGATTCTCACTCTCTTCAAAGTTGACTTTAAAGTCACGTTTTAGCACAGGATGGTCTTGAACTCAGAGTAATCCTAGCACCTGAACTTCCCAAGTATTTGGATTAATGGCATAAACTACCTGAAACATAATGTCTAAAGAAACAAAACTCTTATATCGTATATGTCTGAGGCATGATCATACACACATATTAATTATCACATGGCCTTCTGTTTACAGAGACCTTTTTATCTTAAATTTCATAGATTGAGTAATATGAATTGTATTTAAGGTGTAGTTTTATACTACAAAATAAAACTTTTGCTGCTATACTGTTGAAAATCTTTAATATAGGAATCTGAAATCCTAACTGTTCAACAACCCCCCAAAATTGAATAAAACCTGTCTTAGTCCACACTTCGTCTCATGTGATGGCTCATAGTCAAAATGAAGATCTATCAACTACATATATAATTATAACCAGGCTGTGTGCATAAAATGTACATGAAATACAACTGAATTGTTTTTCTTTACAACCTTATTGCATCAGGGACGTGGAAGAGAAGACACAAACTTCTCCAAAGCAAGAAAATGCAGGCTGCTCAGAACTCAGCACTAGAGGAGACTCATAACTGAATTTTATTCTTAGTGTTGAGTCTAAAAATCTCCCCAAACACGGAATTTGAAATTCTTCTGAACCTAAATATTTCAGATATTGGATACTCAGAATACATTTTCTTCAAATATATTCCCATAAATTAATAAATTTCATGTTCATTTTTTGATATTGACTATTAAATTTGTTTCTCATTTGCTATTACACATGATTCATTCACTTTCCACATCTGTGTTACAAACATGACATTGTGCTACTCACAGCACTGAAGGCCCTGGGACTGACCTCAAGTAATGCTTCCCGTGAGTTCTTTCCCACCAATGGCTGAGCATCACTGGGCTTCTAATACTGGCTCATTCCTGTGAGAAACTGAAGTTGTCTTATAAGAATAACATTAGACGATGATTGTCCTCCATCAACTTGACAGAAATTCTTTCAGATATGAGTACTGGAATTAATTCTAACTAGTGCTCATTTGGCTCATTTCTCTTTCAATAGGATCAGAAAATCCTTCACTCTGGTTTCTACTCACCCTTTTTAATCTCTCCACCCTTTATTCTTTTAAAAAATGACTTTATTATGAATGAGTATTTACGTTGTATGAGCAAATCTTGTGAAGGTGCCGCCATTTCCCTCCACTCTGTCTTCACACATCAATATGCTCAGTATCATAGGTTCTTAGATAAAGCCATTGAGTCCATGATGACATTTATCCTTTAGTTATTCTCCTCCCCCATGATTCTTACATTCTTTCTGCCCCTCTTCCACAAATTTCCCTGAGTCATAGTGGGTGAGTTTATATTTTGCTTAGTTATTAGGTGTTTAAGAGTCTGTAAATTTGTATTTTGGACAATTTTGGGCACCCTTGGTGCCTCTCTCCATTGTCCTTCCCCAGGTTATCTGCCTTGCTGTGGGAGTAGCTCTTTTGCTTGTCATCCTTAGAGGTTACAACAGGACTCTAAATGGTGAGTTTGAGGTGAATTGTCTCCTGCTTGGGTGTCTTCAAATTAGGTCCCTTTATGGAGTTTGATTGTCCCCGGCAACACCTTTCAGCATTACCCAGGCTGTGCATCTGGGAGCTGATTTCGTTTCTGGATTCAGTAGGGTCTCTCATGTTGTGTGACATCAGTCTGTGGAACCTTCAGCAATAGGGTCTTATCTTTTGCCTAAAGTGGGTATTCAAGGGTTGTGACAAAAGTTTGTCTTATTTTAGGGACCATGTGGGTCACTCTGAACAACAGCTCATTGTGGGAGGAAACTACTTACTGGGTCGAGGAGCCAAAGGTCAGCATCCTTTGTACCATAGGTAGGCTTCCATCCCCCCCCCTTTGGGGCCCTACCTACCTACCTCCAGAACTTGTTGTACAGAAGATAGGATTCTATGGAATCAGATTATAGTTAGTTTAGGTTTGTGTACATCTCCCCCCTCTGTTGCTTCCACACCTGCCCCATTTCCTTCTGTCCCCTTTGCCTCTCACCTGAATCACTAGTCATATTTACTTACATATTTACTTACAGGTTTAACCTGATTAGGGGCTACAGATATGGGAGAATATGCGGTGCTTGTCTCTATGTTCTTGTGTGAGTTCACTAAGTATGATCTGTTCCAAATCCATCCATTTTTCTTTGAATTTTGTTATATCATTTTCCTAATTGCTGAGTAGAATTCCATGCTATATATGTACCACAATTTTGATATCCATTCATCTAGCGATGGGCATTTAGGTTGGTTTCAATTTCTAGTTATTATGAATTCAGCCACTATAAATATGGCTGTGCAGATGTCTCTGTGGTGAAACAAGGAGTCTTGAGGTTAGATGCCCAGTAGAGGGATAGCTGGGTCACTGGTAGCTCTATATCCATCCTGTTCAGGAGCCTTCATACTGCTTTCCATAGTGGTTGTACAAGTTTGCATTCCCACCAGCAGTGAGGGTGGGTTCCTTTTCCCCACGTCCTCGCCAACATCTATGGTTGGAAGATTTTTTAATGATTGCCAGTCTTACTGTAGTGAGGTGGAATCTCATCGTTGTTTTGATTTGCATTTCCCTGATGATTAATTATGTTGAACATTTACTTAAGTGAGAATGGGCCATTTGTATTTATTTCTCTGAGAATTCCCTGTTGAGCTCAGAGACCCATTTTTTGATGGGCAGCCTGGATAATGCCGGAAGGTGTTGCATAAGCTTCCAGGGGAACCAGACCAATGATATCCTGAGAAAGCAGGAGGCATCTTCAAGTTACACCTAGTGATGGCCTGAGACTGCAGAACACACTGCTATATGGCACAGAGAAGCAAGTCAAGAAGTGCCCATCTATGCAATAGTGGTGCCCAACCCAGGTGGGTTATCAATAGCTGACTAATTGGCTTTGAGATCCACTCAGAGGCAGAGAACCCCTGACTGGTAAGGGGACTCAAGGCAACCTTGAAGGGGGACCAAGAACCCCATCTCCATTGGGAAGTCATTGCTAACCATTCATAGGTCCTGAGAAAGGTTACACCCTCCAAACGCTCACCAACCTAGCAATATTTGTCTCAATTGACCAATAATGATGTCACTCTCCACTGGAGACTCTGTTTGTATTTTTCAGAAAGCAATGAGAACCGGGAACAACCGAACTCCACCAAAGGGACATGACTTGACAGGGGACACCCAAGCAGGAGACCATTTACCTCAAACTCACCATTTAGAGCCCTAAAGCAACCTCTAAGGAAGTGAGATGATGAGCAAAAGAGCTACTCCCACAGCAAGGCAGACAACCTGGGAAAGGACAATGGAGAGAGGCACCAAGGATGCCAAAAATTGTCCAAAATACAAATTTTCAGACTCTTAAAACCCTAATAACTAAGCAAAGTATAAACTCACCCAGTCACTATGCTTCAGGGAAATTTGCAGAAGAGGGGGCGGAAAAAATGTAAGAGTTGTGGGGGTGGAGAATAACTATTGCATAAGAGGGAATGTCATCATGGATTCAATGGCTTTATCCAAGAGCCTATGATACTGAGAATATTGTTGTGTTAATATATGTAATTTTAAGCCAATATAAATGTTAAAAAAACCAAATTAAAAATGTCTTTCCCTTTTAACCTATACTGATCTCACCCTCTGTTGGAGAATCTGTTTTTATTTTTCAGAAGGAAGAGACAATCATAGACAATCAAAATCTGTCAACAAGACAAAAGAGAGCTGACTCACTAGCAGGAGATGAGCCACCCCTCTCACATCAGCTAGAGTCTATGTAAAACTACAGAGGAACTGTCAAGACTGGCAAGAGTGTTGCTTCAAGGTGAGCCTGACAACCTGTTGAGGACACTCAAGTTGCACCCAATCAGAAATTCAGAATCTGCTGAGAGCTCAACATTAAAGTAGACTTAAAACACACCTGCCAAGGCATAGGGAATTTTGCAGAAGAGGGGGAAGGGAAGAAAGTAAGAGCCACAGAGTGGGCATATACAGGGACATTTTCCCCTGTCCCCCAATGACTGACTGCTCTTCTCACAACTCATAACCCTCATCTACAGGGTGAATACCAGCAGTCCCAGTATAGAGGACACTCAGAGGAGTTGGGCAGGGAAGAGGGAAATAATGGTACCAATATATGATATATCCTTATAAAATTTATTCTTAATAAAAAAGAGAGAAAAGGTATAATAGGTCACTTATTACCTTCTTTCCCTTTAGTATGGCATTGTGCGTGATTTATAAAATCCATTTCACATCTCCCACCGTTTCAATTCAAGCTGACAGAAAGAATCAGATTGCTCCATTTTATCTTACAGTGTCAAAAAAAAAAGAGACATCAATCAACTCATCTGATAATGGGCTACCCTTAGGTCAGGCACTGAAACCTTGCAAAAAAGTTAATCACCTTCCACTAATCCCTTCTGTAGGCGACCTTATTGGCAAGTGCTCTGAGAAGAGGGTCTGGATAGGGGCAAACACAGCATTCAAACAGACTGAAAAAGAGACTAACAGGCATAGCCAGAGGAAGTATTTTCCTCTGATACTTATCACAGATTTATCATAGTCTTTTGAGAGTACATGGCTTAGGATCGTTTTGCATTGTGAGGATAATTATAATTGCATAGGAAATGAGGAAAATCAGTGGCATAGGTACCAGGCATCGGTCCTTCACCCTAGCTAAGAATGGGCTTTGAAAACCCAGGAAAGATATGATCAACAGGAAAGTACACCCTTGTCATAACTTAGTGGTCTTGTTTTGACAGGTTCATGAAATGATTACATAGGTTACACAGGGATATACAATGTTGAACGTTGAACAGAAATAGGTTATTCTGTAAACATAAAACTGAAACTCTCTCAGAAATAACTGTACAAACAAAATGAGATTTTTTTCAGCCTACTGCTAGCTTTTAAAAATTCAGTTTGAATTTATATAGCTTAGCAATAACACATAATAATAAATCCACTAAGTCCATGTTATTTCATAAACAGTATGGAACTTTTCTAAATACTTATAAGAGGAAATTACAAGAGGATATTTTATGTATAATCAGACATCTGATAATATACATTTCTTTGAAAGCCATGATGAATAACTTTCTTAAAGTTAAAACAATTTAATTGATTTAAAAGTCTTCTAAAAGTTATTCCCTGAAGTGGATAGAATTTCAAATGAAGTCTTGTTTTATGTATTTGATGACGAATATCATTTGATTTTAAGACAATTTTCTATATTCAACCCAAAAGAATGAATTTGAAGATATAGTGTTATAAAGAAGCCAAAAAATCACAAATTGTGAATTGTATAGATATTGACAAATATGGTAAGCTTCTTTCCTTTTTCTGATATCAGCCTCATAATTATTAATATGCAGGGATTTTTGTCTTTCAATCAACTGAGTCTGTTAGTGAGACTTCTCTTAGTTAATAGCATTTTTATTCATTACCAAAATAAAAGAATGTTATTAACTTATCTACAGTATACTAATTTCGATTGTAAATGCCATTGTCAGAATAGCAGCTAACGATTGCCTACAGGCTCTAAGTTACTGTGTTAAAAACAAAAATTAGCACCTCTATCAATAATGGGGATAAAGCATTATTTAAAAGTTGAACAGAATATTATAGTGAGTGACTGCCTTATTATGATATTCATGATATCTTAATTTTTATACTAAGTAGTGATAACTTATAATTGCCAGGCTATATTAATTTAAGAAACTATATTAATTTAAGAAATTATGCTGCAGTCTTCTTGGAAGTTGACAAACTTTATACTTACAATATAAAAGATGAGCAATGTATATATTTTATATCATGGCCTAAAAAGCATCATGTTTGCTAGATGCTGTTATGAAACGTGAAAGATATTATGCATTCTTTGCTACTATCCTTTACGAGAAAGTCTTACCTCGACACCCATTGAATATTAACTCATTTTAGTAACGTGCTTGACTTATTGAGAGTGGTTTTTGTGACTTGGCAAGATTTGTGAGGCTAGAGTCAAAAAGAACAAAGAAAGAAAGAAAGAAAGAAAGAAAGAGAGAGAGAGAGAGAGAGAGAGAGAGAGAAAGAAAGAAAGAAAGAAAGAAAGAAAGAAAGAGGAAGGAAAGGAAGGAAGCAATGGAAGGAAGGAAGGAAGGAAGGAAGGAAAGAAGGAAGGAAGGAAGGGAGGGAGGGAGGAAGGAAGGAAGGCAGGGAGGACGGAAGGGAGGATGGAAAAGAAAGAGTAGTAAACCTGAAGTCACACCATGACTTCTTAGAATAGGGTCACCAGAGTAGCTACTTCTTAAGAAGTCCAGATAGTTTAGAAGCTGTCTTCAGTAATCTTAGCCTTTTTCTCGAGTATTTGTATGAATGTTTCATTTCTAAATACCATTACAATTTGGAAACCTTTGAAAGAATCCTCAATGCCACAGCATTAGCAGAAACTTGTGCACCAACATTCAAGTAAATGTGTATTGACTTCACATACTGCCTTAGAAACACACTTTTATGTGACTTATATTACTGTGCTAGGGAAGGAAAATAATGAGTTGTGCTGTACTCTCAAAACGCTTTTACTCACGGATGTTTCTTGTATGGAAAACATAAAATTCCTTGAATTAGCTATTACATTTTCTTATCACGAAGAAACTGTCTTTGCAGATTGTTCCTTTAGTCATCAAATTGTCATAAGACTTGCAGGATAGGCATTAAAAACTCTACTTTGAAAAGCAAAATATGACACGTTGGTAGTGTATAAAGCTGAGGACTCAATTTCAAAAAAAGTCATAGTAATGAGAAAGGACAGGAAAGACAAAGTCCTCTCCTCTGCTGACATGGTCATTCTCCTTTCTCTCTCTTAAAAACCCATCTGACTTACAGCATTGGAAGACATGTGGGGATTACTGATAGAACTTTTTCTGGTAATATTTGCTGAGTTTTAACCAAGAACAAAGCAAGACAATAAGCATGGAGCAATTTTCAGTGATTGAATAATAGGGTTCAATAATTAGGCCTAAATACAGTTTAAGAGATACAGTATCCTTTCTTTATATATCTTTAAAAACTAAACATACTTTGTTAAATGATAGTTACAGTTGGTTTATCAGCATAGCCATAGTTCAGAATGAAAGACATGGTGTTTCAGACATTG
>PVHP010022808.1:0-27979 GCA_004024765.1 Zapus hudsonius
ATTTCATTGAATTCAACCTCATCCTTAGTTATATACAGTCTTTATAATGATATTTGTAGAATTTGTATATAAATATTGATAGACTTTTGTCTCATCATTTCAAAATTCTATAGACTATCTTATGTAAATATTGGAAGAAATTACATGGGATTAAGTCTTAAGTAGTTCAATTAGGAAGTTATGTGGAGTTAAATTAAAGACATCTGAATAGAATGCTTTGAAACATTTGTTTGATCTGAAGTAGAATCACCATTTTCCACCAACATGAAGGCATAATGGTATTTCATGTAAAACACATTTCTTCATTAATAACCAGAGGCTTTATAATTGCATAAATTCATGCACAAAATCAGAGAGTATGCTAAGAATGATCAGCAGACAATTTTCACTCATTACTTCTTTCTAATGTAAAATCAGTTACTGGGGCATTTTTCTCTGAGAGCAAATATAGCTTTGATTGTGTCTTATGGGCTCATCTTATGGGCCTACAAGCTTTCACACCAGGATGGGAAGAGCAGATGGGAGTAGGTGTTATAATATTACAATGCAGTCTTGCAATAGGTGTGAAGACTCACCTTCCTAAACTTTCACAGGCAGCTGCTTCTGGTGGCTGCACCTGTGTGGTTGCTGAGATTTTAATAATGTAATGAACATTCCTTCTTTGGAGTCTCTCCAGTCTTTTTCCATAAATCTTTATTTGGGGGCCTGACCTTGATGCTGGGACAGAAAGAATGGCCTTCTCATCAAGTTGAGGCAGGGAGGAGGGCTGAGGGTTTGAGACAAGGGTGTGGGTATTCTTTCTGTGTTTTAGGCTAAGGGCAAGAGGTTAAAATTTATCAGAAGGCAAGTCAAGAGCACCAGCCATACACCTAACAGTCAATTTATTGAGGACAAGAACATTTGGATTATAAATGAGGCATCCACTATGGGCCTGAGATAATCATAGATTTTCATATCTAAAATTCTCCTACCTAGGCTGCTCAACACATCCTCTAACCAATGTGATCCTCAACTAGATAAGTTAGGCTAACTTGCTTTAAAAATTTTGAAATTACTTACGTAAGCAGATGCATTCATTGTTTGAGATATTCATCCATTTTAACAGTCATTATACTATCAGTTTGTAAGAAAAGTAGAATAGAAACTTCAATATTATTACCAAGAGTTAGTGCAAAATTAGAATGTCACTATTGTCTTGGTTTTGAGGCAGGTGTGGGTTTCATAGCCTTCACCTGCACCATGCAAGCATGTACAGGTTTTGTACTATACAACTCTGTGTGTGTGGGATCACCATTATAAATTTGAATGGCAACCTGTTTGTTGTATGTAACTTGCACATCTACTACTTGCTGGCTCAGCATATGAGACCTCCTCTTCCTATATAATACCTGAACACTATGAAATATGGGTATTTTCATAATATACTTGAAGGACTTTCCATTATTCAGTTTCACATCAGTGGGTATGTGCAGTTAATATTAGAGGAAGGAAGTTAGCCATTCCCAATATATTATTACTTTATCCCTTTTTAGGCTAAATTTTATGACTTCAGAAGTTTTAGGGAGAACCAGTTGGTGGCATTACTTTTCCCTCACTTACATTCACCCCTCAGGTTGTTTCTACCAGGTATTTGGTTACACTAAAGACAAGTCTGAATGGTGCAGTCACCCACCAAAGGCACATGTTTCAGAGTATTTATTTTAAGGTGCCATTGCTCTGAGCAGTTCATCTCCAAATTGCTTTGTGTGAGCAATAACAGGGAGTCCATAAATGAAGCAAATTTCTTGTTTCAGAAAATTCTAAGGTAGGGCCTGGAGAATTTTAGGACCTCCTGGGAGGCATCATATTTCTTACGATGAGGAATTTCCATCCCGTGAGACAACTCCTCTACCATAGTGTCTCCCGCTCAGCCTCTGCCACAGGAAAGTCTGTAACTAAAGCAAGTGCTAAGTCAGGGGAACTTCACTCCTCACATACTGGGAAAGCCTTCAGGATGGGTTTTGCAAATTACTCCATTGCATTGTTTTCTTCAGCCGATCCTATTTGAACTCCAGCTGTTCCAAAGTGCAGAGCCATATTCCACCCAAGGATGTGTCTTAGGTAAGGGTGCCTGCCCCTCACTCTTCAAAGGCTGGGAGCATACTCTTTCTACTGAAGCTAAAAGGAGTGAGGTGCAAGATTAAGAAACTCCCTGGGCTTCTGCCACTCTGCTCAGGCAGCAGGGTACTTGCCTGCACAAGTTTCATGAAAGCCACAAAACACGCATGAATGAGCATAGCTGTGTTCAAGTCACTGATGACAGAGCCTGACAGCCAAGGGAGCCAAGTCACCTTCCCAAAGCCACATGGCTAGCAAGTGCCTGCCCAGAACGACATTCTGGTTCTGTAGGATTCCAACTAAAGAGCATATTCTCTCCCTGCTTCCTTTCCCTCCCTCACAGCTGCTCTCCCCCTCCTTCATCTTCTTCCTTTCTCCTTTCTCTCTCCCCCATTCCCTTCTGTTCCCTCCTGATCTCTTTAGTTCTGTTCAGTTCTTTTTCCTCTTCTTCCCTTCTTTTTGCTTCCCCTTTCCTTCCTTTCTGTTTCCCTTCACCCCACCTCTCTCTCCCACTATCTTCTCTCTTCCTTCCTCCTTTTCTTGAAGGACATATGTACTCATTATAGGCAGCATTGACTGATGCTTAATGTTTGTGATCCTTGGGTTCTGGCACATGCCTCTGGGTATTATTTCATTTTAGGGAGGACAGTAGGTAAATTTTCCGAGTTCCCTTCCTGGTGGTTTTGGTATTGCTTGGGCTACAGTTGTGTCTCACATGTGAGTATAGAAAGTACATAGGGAGACTTCAGAGCAAAAGTTCTGGTCAAGTAACCCATGTTCCAAGGCAGCAGTCTTGGGGTCAGACAGGAAGTAGAAGTGTATGAAGATATCCCGTAGGCTTGACAGTCACAGGCTCTTTTCCATCAAATTGATGGCCTGATGTCTGCTGCTTCCCTCCTTGTGCTTATTATGATCACCCCTTTCTCATGTGACCATTTTGTTCTCACATATCTGCAGCACCATGAGGATGAGTAAGGGCACTATTAATAATTGTGCCAGGCTAGTAAGTGTGAACCAATTCTGTTATAACTAAATGAATAATCTACCTGTCATACTTCCTTTTGACAAAAGGAGAACAGACATCTTCTACTTCCTAAATTTTACCATGACAAATGGCCCTAGGTTGGGTAAACTTCTGAATGTCAAACAAAGGGGCAATTGAAAATACATTACTCCTCAAGGAATCATTAGTAATCTGAAGTCAAAGAAGGTTCCAGTAAGAAATAATGATGTGTTGGCACCTATGCCAACCATGCACTACACTTATAGTGATGCACACAGGCTTTCCTTTACCTTCTGTCTTGGCATTGGAGTTGAGAAGTGAGATGTAGTCACAGGGGTTTGTATTAATGCATTTATTTAAAATGAAAAATGAAACCAGACTTTGGGGACCAAGCATAAATCTGATTTGCTCTGTGGGCTTGACAAGAACAATGTTACACATCAGGTTATGTGACAGCTGTCTTCTCTGAGTCACTGAAGTGAAATCTTTAGTTCTAGCATTTATAAAACATGTTTTGAAGACCATCACAAATTTAAATGACACCTATAGCAACTATCAAACATACATGATATCAAATGGAAACCAGATATGAGAGTTTTTATTTAGCAAAACAATCTTGAAGATCTTTTGAAACCTTTACATTGAAGCTGTCAAGGTATTTGCCCCCCTTCTCTCCCCCCCAGGCCTCCAGTCTCACAATCATGGTGATTTTACAACAGGTCCTACAAAGTTTCCAAGACCATCACTTCTCCCATTCCTCACACGAGTGTCTAGCTGTGAGTTTGGTATGTCCTCAAATGGGTGGGAGCTTTGCTGAAGAAATACCTGAGTGGGACCCTGCCATGTTGCCCAGTTACACAGCCCAATGTTCTGGCCCAGGAATTTCATTCGTGACTGGTTTTGTTCAGGTGTGACTGTGCTAGAAAACTTGTTGAAGCCAATTTGTTCTCAAACATGTAAATTTGGTTCTAAAATGTAAATTTGGGGGGGATAGTATTTGGTAACCATGAAGTAAGTTTCTATTCCTAGAATGCCAGAATGTATACCCTAGTCATGGTTTTGATCCAAGCAGAAGTTTATTAGACTGGTGTTTTTTTCTCTCATACTTAACTGACCACTGACTTATTTTGTATACTGATGATTCCTAGTGGGACTGTATAGATCTAGGGAGGCAATTGAAAAAGTACTTGGGAGAATTGCACATCAGTCTTGTTGTGCAACAACTGTGGAGACTCCTTCAATGGTGATAAAATCACATTCATGGAGGAGAGAAAGTGAGGCCAAGAACAACCCTTTTCTTTCTCTTTGCAAAGCTTTAACCCATACTTGCTAAAATGAGTCTGGAGAGTGTTCCCAGCTCTGCTGACTGAAAATGACACTTTCTCTGGCCCGGCCCCTGAAAAGGCAGTCATAAACAAGATTCCCACAAATACAGAGGCAGGCTTGCCTAAGGACAAATCGGAGTAGTTCTTGGGCTACTTCTCAGCCTACATCTCTGGATAGTTCTGAAAACATCAGAACTCTCTGAATAGCTCAGCAAGAGCCATCTACCTGCATAATTCAACTGTGATAACCACATAAAGCAATGTGTCTAGATGCTTAGCTGGAGAATATCACCCTCCTATGTCCACTCTGCTTGGCATTGACCGGAGTAGCTGCCCATATGGACTGTGCTCTTGCTAAAGAAGCCCACACTTGGAGTGCATTGCAAGGCTGCGAGGCCGGTCTATCTAAAGTAGCTTTCTGAATTTCACTGTTACATACGCTGCTCACTCCAGCCAATTAGCCTGTGCAAGCATCTGACTCATATCTGATTAAAGAATGTCTCTATATCCAGGAGGAAAACAATGCAATGAGCAATTTATAAAATGAGTTTTTAACACTTGGCAGGTCTAAGTATGCTGATGCTGCTATGGCAGGTACCATAAACTAACTGTATTATAATTACAGTGCACTTCCCTTGCAAAAATCATAGCTTCCGGCTTCAAGGATTTTCTTTCTTTTGCTCCCAAACCAGTGATTTTCCCACAAAATTCCATAAAACCTTCTAGAATAACATATCATTAGAAGGCAATTGGTACAATAAGTTTGTGTTATAAGACACAAATTACCACGATTTTGCTTGCAGTCAGGTGTGAATAGTGTAAACACTGATTCAGTTGAAGCCTGGGAGCTGAGAGCAGAGACCAGTTGGCACGCTACATGTTTACATCGGTGTAGGATGTTTTCTTATTTGTGGATTTTACCTAGCTTTTCTGTTTGCAAGCAATTTAACAATTAAAGGTTAGGGTGAAATTTTAGCATGTATTTCTTATGGAATTGTTTCATAAACTGGAAGGCTGGTCCAATACACCAAAGAAGGGGAAAGGATAGGAGGTTTTGAGGGGCTGGAAGAGATGGCTCAGCAGTGAAGGCACTTGCCTAGAAAGCCTAAGGGCCCAGGTTCTATTCCTCAGTACCCATGTAAAGCCAGATGCACAAGGTGGCATTATGCATCTGGAGTCTGTTTGCAGTGGCTAGAGGCCTGGGTACCCATTCTCTCTCTGTCTCTCTCAAATAATAAATAAATAAACAGGCAAGCATCATAATTCTATACAAGAAGGAGTGTTGGGACCTCAGCCTGTTTGTTCTTACAGCGCTAGTTCCAACGGCAAGGAGAGTGGATATTCTGAATAATGTAAATGAGAATGACCCACCCATTGGTTCCCCATTCCCTCTCACTCTTGGGCCTGGTGGGAACTTCTCTACTGGGCAGAGTGCCGGCATAGAAACAAGTCAAATTGCAACCCTATTAGGATCACAACTTTGTTTTTGTTTTATCAAGGTAGGGTCTCACTCTAGCCCAGGCTGACCTGGAATTCACTATGTAGTCTCAGGGTGGCCTTAAACTCACAGTGATCCTACTACCTCTGCCTCCCAAATGCTGGGATTAAAGGCATGTGCTACCACACCTGGATAGGATCACAACTTTTAAAGTTACTTTTTGGTCAGAAAAAAAATGCCTCTTTTCTGAGTTCTGTAATGGCCACTTTTCATAATATTGGATATTAAGATATTGGAAAGGATATCACTTACTTTCTACCACTTTTGTAGTGGTGGGGATGGAACCCAGGGCCTTGCACATGCTAGGCTAGAGCTCTGTCATGGGCTTACATCCCCAGCTGTTTGTTGATCTCAGCGCATCCAGAGAAAGGTAAAATCTGTTGTCAGTGCCCTCTCTCGTGTGACACACACATGCATATCAAAATGTCCCTTGCCACTGATAAATCTCCAGAAAGTTGAATAGGCCAACTCTTTAGGGAGCTCAACTTCGGAAATATGACAGAAACTAATAAGCATGTCCGAATGTTGAATAGATCATGAGGAGACAATCCACAGGATGACCCTGGAATCCAACCTTGCACAATGTTTCCAACTTGGCCCTGTTTCTTGGGACTTCCTCTATGAATAGAGGTTGTGATCTGGGGCAATTTTTGAATTGCCTTTTCTTTTGTTTGCAATGATTGGAGCTTTTCATTTAAGCTCTTTACCATGTAGCTTATTTATGTAATTCTGAGTAATCTTTTCCTGTGCTGTTATTCATGTTTGCATCCTTGCCAAAAAGAACATAGGTTTCAAATTAATTTTTCCAGCGCATACTATTTTGTATGTGTTCTGCCTACATTTCTGGTTGTTGTGAAGTCAGGTCTGATCCCCTTTGGCATCCACTATCCTTTAGACAATTTTCTGTAGCCTCAAAGAGACTTTGGTGGAACAGATGCTGTGTAAACCGTATCCATGCATTTTTCCCACTTGTATTGAAAGGAAAACAAATAAAAACATAAACTAAAATAAATGGCTGTTCTTTTTCTTTAAGTTTTCAGAAACTATTTTTTTTGAGTCTTTCCGATCTTTAGTATGAGAGGGAAGGCTCCATTTTGGATGAGATGACCAGGAGACGGTTTGGGCTTCCTAGACAAGTTAAGTAAGCAGCATTTCTGAATGACACCCATGACTCTGGTTGCATACAGAAGCCGCTGAGTTAGTCCTTTTAAATCCCCTTGTGTAGAAACCTTCTGGTCCCATATTAAGTTCCAGCAAAGATCATCTAGTCCAAGACCATATGTCAAAACTTTCAGGAGAGAGTTTAGTTACCTCCCTATTTGATTGAAAGACAAAAACAATTTCAGTGTTTATAAACTTTAATATCTGGATAGTATTTCCAACACAGGCTCCAATTTGCCAAGTTAAATCAGAAATCCACGTCACGCTTTCATCTGTTTTCTCTGTGTAAATTTTGTAATAAGCTGAATAAACAGAGCACAGTGGGTTACCTGGGGAGTGTTCTAATCAGAAATATTTTCACTCATGAGGCAAGGCTTTACATAACTCACTAGGAGCTGTGATTTGAACCACCCATCGCAAGCAATAAAGCACCATGATGAGGCCCATATTTTAGTTAGGTCTGTTTTATTCTCTGCACTGCTCATGCAAATTGCACAAATGCCTGTCTTGCCCTGCCTGCCAGACAATGCATTCAAATGTCAGCTTGAATCTCAGCTCATCTTTTCCACTATGCTGCATTCTCTCTTCCAAGTATCAGAAGATAATACACAAGCAGAAATGCATGAAAGAGACAAATGGACAATAGAATTTACCCTTCTGTATCCCACACTTCAATGTGGGCAGCTAACTAAGACACACCCCTGCTCATGGGAGGCCACTATGGTCTATATACTATTAGGTTCTGTGGCCTCACCATAGGGAGGCACATACGAGATTTCTCTTTGTTTAACTTTCTAAGGACACTTTCTATTACATATATCTAGCACGGAGCTTCACATTAGATTAATGATAGAGTATCTGTGTTTTCACCAACCAACTTACAAAAAAAGAGTTTTTAAATACCTTCTACCTCATCTGTTGTCCTGCTCTTAATGTATTCTCCTGTCTATTCATTATTATCCTGAAAGCTTTGAACATCTTGTGCATTTCTTTGAATACTTATTCTTCTGTGTGTTTTCGGAAGTAAGTGTTCAGCATGTAGGATTAGAACTTGTCATAAGTGTGTTACAGTTTGTTTTATTCAACAAAATACTGATGTGGGATTTTGGGTACAGAAGGGGTCCCCAGATTAATGAGCCTTAAGTTTGGGTTCTGTCCTAATCTTTAATGAAGAATAACGAAGATGGACTCAAGAAGGACAAATTATGAATTACTGAGTTTATTTGGGGAAATATCACAAATTGTGGAGTGTGTTTAAGGGGAATTGGGACCTGGGAAGGAAGGCCAGAACCTTTTTTTATGTGAAAACATATTTAAGAAAGTTGGGAATTTAGGGAAAAACTGGAGTCAAGCTGCAAGCACATGGAAAGGGGTTCATCATTTAAGAGAAATCGAGGCTTTTAAAGAGAGGCTTGAGTGGACCCACAGGCATGTGGTATCTAAGAAAGAAACTGAGGCGTCCAAGGAAGTATTACAGAGGGGAGGGGGACTAAGAAGTGATATGCATGGCATTCCCCAAGTGCTTTCCCGTGGAGGGAGGCTAAGACAAGTTAGGAGAGCACCCTCATGGTAGATCCAGAGTGTGATTATTCATGTGGTGCATCCAGAGACCATAGGAAGGTTGTCTATGCAGTTAAGGGAAAAGTTACCACAACTATAAAGCAGAGGCAAGCAGAGAAGTTTTCCCAGATTAAGAAATTGTATCCTGCCCCCCCCCCCAGCCAGGCTCACCTGCTCACATGGATCCCTGTGTGGCCTGAGTGAAGAAAGGCAGGTAAAGGAAGAACGCCCCACTCAGGAAGAGACAGCAGCCTTTATAGTTTATAGTGCCAGGGGAAAGTGATTGTTTGGTACACTTGGAGGGCAGACCCCAGTCAGCCACATCTGGGGATGGGGTCATGTTGTGTTAGACTGTGGAAAGAAGGAGGTGTTGTAGATCAGTCTTGGTCAGACACGAGATCCAGTTCTGCCAGGAGTCTTTATCCTGGTGCCAGGATGAGATGGCAGGAGTAATGGCATCTTCTAGTTCCCTCTGGGCCTCAATCTCTGACTGAAGCTGCCTAAAAGAAGCTCCTATTCTCCTTTGAATTCTTGCAGGATCTGTGCCTGTTAATGTTTGTAATGACAGTTCAATTCATTTTGCTACTGCAAAGTATTTCATCACATGAAAAATCCTCACACTTTACTTAACCATTCTCTTATCAATGGATATTGGAGTTGATTCTGATACTTTCTTTATGCCAGTCTCATTGCTAGAGAGATTTCTGGTCCACATTTCCTGGTAGATTTGAATAAATTTAAATCTAGGCATGGAATTGTTGAATCATACAGATTTAGCATTTTCAACATCTCTTAATATTACTACCCTGTATTTGGAATTTATTTAACATTTAAGTGTGTAGCGAGGAAATCAAACTTTTAAATTTCTGTGTTGTGCCCTTCCCCACATGTTAAACCAAGGGTCTTGACTTATAGTCGCAAACCATGAATACAGGAGTTGCATTTGGTGGCTCTGACATGCTTCTCTTTGCTGCTTCTAATCACGTGTAATTAGATAGAACAAGGTTCCTCTCATTTCTTATAGTCATTCTGGGCTCCTGTTCTCACCTTTTGCTGAGGCCTTTCTTATTCATAATAAGATGTAAAATTTCTCTCATCTGTTTTTGTAGTGGTCATTGAGTGTTTTTATCTATGACCTTGTTTTCTTCAGAGAAAGGTGCTACCTCCTTTTTTCCCCTTCTAACTATTATTGTAGTCAAATAGTCATAATATAAAATTAAAATCCTTCTGTCTGGCTTGTTTCATTAAACATGTCATCCAGTGTAGTATGTACTAGCATATGTCAGAAGTTCCTTCCTTTTTTATGGCTGATAATCCCAGTGCCTATATTTATGTTATATTTTGTCTCTGTACTCATCAGGTAGTGGAGACTTGGGTGGTTTCCAGCATAGGCTATGGAGAACATGACCACTGGATAGTGAGAGAAATTTTTTTTCTAAAATAATTGAAAGAATTAGGGAGTATACTATTATATATATTTCAGAAAAAAATTTCAAAGAATTTATCTAAAGTCTGGCCTTAAGAAACTCCGTTGCTTCAAAATTGAAAGCCCAAGGAGTGAAAGCATTTATTTTCTTACTATCTCTCTTTTTATGTAACTTCTCCTTTATTGTCTTTTTAAAAAGTAGGCAGATTTCCCTTTTATCCTCATTCATGTCTTGAATATGGCCACTTCATCTTAACTTTTCATATTCTCAAATTTCAGGTGACTCTGGTTGGTTTGGGTTGGGTCTCATGTCTTCCCTGGTCCAGTTGATTGTGCCTAGGTAACTAACTGCCTATTGAGCTGATGGCTGAAGCAGTGGTGCAGGCCCACTCTCTGATGAGGCAGTGCTCCACAGCAAGAAACGATTGGCTTGTGCTGTGAATATATTAATAATCTATACCATGCTCAATAGCATATGTGAATTTCACCTCATTTATAGGACATGTACACCACAGTACCAAATTTTTCAGAATTCTTATTCCATTTCCTTAGATATTTATGTTTTACTTATAATTATGAGTACCTACAAAACTCATTTTTTGGACTTTTCAGTTGCTCAGATAATATAACTTCATCATCTATATCTCTGTCAATATCATTGACATTAGTGACAAGGGTACATAGCATGAGACAGATTTCTTCCCCTTGAGCTTCCTTACATCCTGCCCCCTACTGAGAGGGCCACCCACTCTAGAGGAAGGGCTCACTGTGGAGGAGGGACCTCCTTCTTTAGTTAATCCTTCCTGTAAACAACCTCAGAGACCCACCCAAGATTACTATGAATTACTAAACAGGTCAAGTTGACAACAAAATTTAACCATCACATAAGACTTGTTTTTCTCATTCCCTAGTAAATGCCCAGAAACTAGCCACCCAGGATATTCTCAGTAAATATTGAAATGACCCAGAGGCTCACATTCTAAGGGAATGCAGGTAGTTTTGCTAATGTCACAGGTATTAGAATTCCATTCATGTTCTAAGTGGAGTGAATATACCTTTCACTCATTTACATTTAGAGGATATACTGATGGTGTTTCAGGCTGAGTTAAGGAGTTGGTTCCAGCTCGTGAGCTGTTCTTTTAAAGCTTCAGTGAGATTTGAACCCAGAGGCTTTACTTATTATGTAGCCTCTAAATAATTACACAGAACTTCCAGATTTGTGCACCATTAGCCATGAGAGATTTTTTCTACATTAAAGAAAATACTTGACTGATAAAATACAAAATTATCAGTTTAAAAGATGGCTCTGTGAAACTAAACCTTAAAAGAATGCTCCTGTGTTTGAAGAAAAAAAAAATCTAGATTAAAATCATTAAGCTATGGTAAAGACTTTGGGAAGACATTCATATATTTCTGAGAATAAGCTGTGGAAGATGACCAAGGAGGGATGAGAAAATGAGACAAAGGGTTATAATCTACTACTGTGGTTTTCAAATATTATTTAATTTTGTAAAGTTGGTAACATACAGCAAAGTGATTTCCTATGGTGTTGGCAGAGTGGGTGTGGGGAGGAGAACAATTGCTCCTTTGAGGGAGCTTGTTGGGCGCTTGCCTCCTGCAGTTGGACTTTTCTATTTAAGAGAGCCATCTGCCTCATGAAATTTTCCAAGATCATGCATTATCTACAGGGAATTCCACAGCATCTTAAAACTGAGAACTGCTGCACAGTTTTAAGTTAATGCCAGAAAACCAGATGCTAACCAGATTGTCAAGCTCTTTTCTTTCCAGGACCAAAGATTTCAAGGGAGGTAGAGTTAATGCAATTTTTTGCCAACACTTTGTGTTAGACTTTGGAACCAACATTGATCTTTTGTGGCCTCTGTTCATGGAGGCCCTCTAATGTCAGTCAAGGGAAATTCTTGTTTATGGCTTAAAAACCACATGTGTCCAGGGACTTAGATGGGTGGGGAAGAAACTGGCCTTCCACACACTCCGTACACATTCCTTCCTGAAAAGACTATCCATACTAAATGCTGGGGGATCCAGCAGATATTCCCAGTGCTCTTTTCTTCTTCCAACATGTATTTATCCACATTTTGGATCAGTTTGCATTAGTGATTATACCCTACAGACAGCCTGCTGATCTCAAAATAATATTGAAGGAAGGGGGAAAACGCAATGAAAATTGACAGTGAAAGCAGCTCTTTGCATGTCTCCCAAGAGCTGACATTTGAATATCTGAATTATTTGAACTGGGGCCCTTGGTAGAGATGTAGTGACAAAGACGTGCCATTTCTAGAAAGAACTGCAGAGGGAGGCTGTGTGGTCAAATGTTCTGGAGGAAGAATGGACTCCATTTCTGTTTTGACAGGTGCTAATTTATTTCACAAGATTGGGGGTGGGCGACATCAAGGTCCACCCTGTGTCTACCAAGTATGGTAGAATTTAGTATGTGAAGGTTCTCAAGCCTCTTTCCCATTCATTTCTCTACTAGTTAGCTTTTAAATTAAACCAAGTCAAAACAACAATAAAAAACAAAAAACAAAACAACAAAAATAATCCTTTCTTGTCTTGAATAAGACTCAAAATTTTAAAACAGGAGCAAACAATTTTTAGGTGGGACCAACTTTCATTAACTATTATAATTATTTTTACTTTGTGAGATGTAGGTAAGGAAAATATTCTGTTTTAGGTTTTATTTTTGTAGAATGCACAATCTTCTCTTGTTTGAGAGTATATGGTCTGAACCACTAGTAAGTAATGTTAAAAGCAACCTGCATTTTAATAGCATTAGGTGACTCAAAATAGACTAGCCTCTTGGCATGCCAGATGCACAGATAGTCTATGAGTTTAACAAGGGTTTGGGTTCTACTTTTAAAAATTATTTATGTGAGAGAGAGTGAGGAGGAGATATTATGAGGAGATAGAGCAGAGGGAGAATGGGTGCACCAGGACTTCCTGCCACTGTAAGTGAACTCCAGATGTATGCATCACTTTGCGCATCTAGCTTCACATGTATACTGGGGAATCAAACCTGGGCCTGAAGACTTTACAAACAAGTGCCTTTAAGCACTGAGCCATCTTCCAGCTCCTATTTGACTCACAGACGGGTCACACCATCACAATATGCAAAGCATTTCTCTTCCAAGGTGAAGAAGGCACAGTTTGCTGTCAGAATTTGCTCTGGAACATGTCCTTTAAATTCACATGGGATTGTGCTTTCTTTCTGTTGTACATAAGAATTCTTATTCACTGTTCATCCCTGTCAGTAGAATTGTAAATATTTACAGTGAAATCATACTATCATAGATGCTCCCTGTGTCAAATGCAGGGACTGGCTTACATGGCCCATAGGATGTGCAATATTAGAGATGTTTCATTTCTCTCTGTCCTTTTTCTTTTAAGAATATTAATTAACACATGATAATTATACATACTTATATGGTGAGTATGACATTTCACAACATGTATACAACACACAGAGTTTGGATCAGGGTGACTGGCATGTCCTTCACAGCAAGCATGTAGCATGTCTCTGTGTGGGCCACATTCTAGTCCTCTGTACTGGCTCAAGTGTTGCCAACCATAGTTGCTCTACTGTGCTTAAACCACCAGAAGTTACTCCCCCTGTCTGACTGCCCCCTGTTCCCTCTGTCCCTCTTCCCTCCCCTTGCCAGCGTTCTATTCTCTGCTTAGGGAGCATCAGCTCCTCTAGCTTCTGCACATGCTGAGAGTGTGACGTTTGTCTGTCTGTGCCTAACATAGTCTTCACTTCCATTCTGTCTCCTTTGCCCATGTGTTTGAGAGTCTTGAAAATAAAAATAAACTTCACAAAGTAGTCTCTCCTTGCTAAGGGGAGAAAGGCCCACATTCCCTACTTGCCTATATGGATGACTTTTTTCACGGAAACTTCTAACTCAATTACCAATTCTGAACATATAAAATGCTACTCCATGGGCTTTTCATAGTTGTCTTTGTGATACTCTATGATATTTCACCTCTTCCTCTTCTTGGCAGAAATTATGGGATCAGATCATCACTGCTGTATGGAATGTTAGCTATCAGCTGCTATAGCCGAAGTGCCCACTGCATTAGCAGTAGCTGAAGGCCTGCTGGCCTAGGAGGCTTTCCTCCCTGGCCAGCAAAAAGCTCCTCTTCAAGGTTGCACAGCTCTTGCTCCAGCTGCATTTCCTTCCCCGACAGTAGCAAATGCATTATCCTGTCACTCCCTAGAAAGCCTGAGGTTTCTGCTAGTCAAAAGGTCCAAATGAGCCATCTATTAAAACTGCCAGTTCAATGCCAAAGTGACACTCAGTTTGAGCTGGAAAATGAGACTGTCTCTCAGAGAACATCTTTCAAACCAAAGCATAGTAACATCTTCAAAAAAAAACCCCATTTATCTTTATATTCCTTTTCAAGAATCGTCACTCCTAGAATCTGCGAATCTGACTGGTATCACATACGCGAGAGTGTTGGCCTAAGTTTGAAGCTCCTGCAGTAGAGAATTGTGTCAGCATCAAATGATGCTGCCTCTGGTAGGAGATTAGAGCTTATTCATCCACACAGCCACATCCTAGCTTTGACCCTGAAGGGACAACAGTTAAATTCTAAGTTCCCTTTTGTGACCATACCTCTTGCTTTCTCTGGGTCCCCCCAGTTCTGTCTATCATAAAATCGATCATGTAGTAGTTATGCAATAAATAAATACTATAAATAATTATGACCTTTGTCTAGTTCAAAAAGTCACTTCATTCAGGCAAAAACCTTAAGAGAAGTGTAGGAAGAACTTGACTGAGGACCCCACATCCCAGATGTTGGTGCAGTGAGCAGTTAGTAAACATACAGTGGAAAGCACTCTGAAATGATGTCTCTGTTGAGTATGTTATGCCCACCTGTCTGCTCATTAGTTCAACCTACTCTTTCTCACCCCTTGCATCCCTAAAATGGTTCTTAAACACCCTTGTGTCTGGAAAATTCCCACCTGCCCCACCCACAATCACAGCTTGCAGAATGAAGACATCATCTTTCTTCTGTCAGAGCCCTCTCTGCAGGCTTAAGGGATTTCAGGAATCTGCATGTACAATGCCATCTGACGCTTCTTTCCCATCCATCGATGCACGAATTCAACAAATATGTTGTGTAGTTAGATTTTTGAACCACGTGACAAAATACCAGACATAAACAGATTAAGAGAGTAAGGATATATTTTGGTTCATGATTTCAGGTTTCCACCTATAGGCCCCAGGTTGTCGATTCTGGGCCCAAACCACGTGGCAGAAGGGACTCACCTCATGGCGGACAGATAACAGATTGTGTGTGTGTGGGGGGTGGGACTATGGATGATCAGGTACAATGCCGATCGTGTGTAGTGGGCAAGCCATTAAGAAGACTAAATGGGTACTTGTGTTTTGGAGTCAACAGATGATACAACAAAAGAGCTCAGTTCCGGTCCCACTGTACCTTGTTTTCTGGACAGTCAGACTCTAGAACATTCTGATCCTTTCCATGGTGGCTTCACTATGATCTCCTAATTCTTCAGATATTGTTTCAAAGGAAGATGGTTGACAGGTTGCTGATGGCTGAATAATGCTTATGTAGATGGAAAGGAGGGTGTGCCATGGTTGCAAATGACAGAACACACACTCTCATGTTCTGCGTCTTTACTAAAGGCACTGTACCTCTTCCTATAGCTGCAGAGGCACTTGCAGTGATAGGAGCTGGGTCTTTCTTTCCTCTCCTACCTCTCTCCCCTCTTTTATTCTTTTATTTGGGCAGTTTCTTTATGATTTCTTAGTTATAGAAGTTTACTTTTGGGTATTGTACAGATAGGAAGGAGGGGATCAATGCAATATAGTTAAAAGTAATTAACATCTTTTAGTAATACATCTGTGACAATTTACTCCTATTCTCTGGGATTGGGATCATGATCTGGAAGGAGTCAAAAACTGAATAGCTTTTTTCTCTTCAAATCATGTGCACAGTAAAGGGCATTTTAACAATAATAGCAAATTTCAAACTACTTGAATAAAAATAAAGGAAAAAAAACTTGATCTGAATTTCAATTTATCTGCATTAACAGACCAGTCTGAGAGTTACTGTCTCTGAACCTGTTTGTTCAACCCTAGGATGGGGAGAATTCCTGCTTGCAGCTTTATTAAAGGTATGACATGAAGGGCTGGGTATGATTTTTATGCCCGGAGCTGGCCATTTAATACACATTCAATAAATGTGAACACTCTCCTTCATTATGTATGACCGCAAGGACTGACGGGTTCACTTGCAGCTCACATACCACAGCTCACATACCACAGTGGTGGTTCGTTTTATTTTATTTTTTAAGGATACTATATGGATTTAAAAAGTTAATATGTTATACCTGAAAGCCATTCAGAGATATAAACCCTAAAAACCAGTGGAACCATAACTGTGGTACAATAATAGCAATAACAGAAGTAATATCTAAAACTGATCAAGAGCTTATTTTGTACACAGAGAGCAAGATCTCATTTCAACTTTATTAAACACCAAGGAGTATTATCATTCCCATTTTATGGATGTGGATACTGACATGTTTAGAGGTCAATTAAATTATCCAAGGTCACATAAGTGGTAAGTAGAGGATTCAGGGCTGAAAATATTTCTGCCTTAATATAAAGTATGAAGTCAGCCTTCTCTAAGCCATTTCATTTCATGCCTGGACAAAGGGGTCCTCATCTTGTAGCCCATTCTTAAAGGATTTACTCCAAGTCTCATATGGATGTATCCTTTTTCATGAGACAGGGGTTCAAGATACCAAGGTGACATGCTTGTTCAGAGTGTGTGGCTTCTTTTGGACTACAGTAGGCTCACTCAGGCCTCAGAATGCAAAGGTCCCCACCTAGCTTCTCAGGCTTGTATAGATCTCTCTCTAGAATGTCCTACTGAGCATGAGCATACATGATATTCACAATGCAGGTGGGTTCGCATGCAGGAAGGCCTGCAGAAAGGCACACGGGCCACTTAGAATTATGGGGAGGATGGAGGGATGACTAGACTCTCTTGGGGGTGTCATGTTCTGGTTTGAAGCTTCAAGGAATTCAACAATTTGGCTTTTCAAATATTTTTAAATTAACAAACAATAGTTACATACATTTATGGTGGAAAATATGATATTTTGATATATATATATCCATTGTAAAAAAACAACTAAATCAAACTGCTGATGTTTTTATGTGCTTATGTGCTGAGACCATACAATACACTATTTAGCAATTTCTAATATAAGTTCATTATTATCTATAGTAACCATGCTGTACAATAGTTCTCTGAACTTATTCTTCCTGTTTAATTGTCATATTCCATCACTGCATCTCTGAAATCCCTCCCTGAAGAGGTCTGCAGTAATCACCACCCTACTGGCAGCTTCCAGGACTCCAACTCTGAAAGTTGCACAAATAAGTGAAATCATGGGCATTTCCCTGTCTGTGCTTGTCTTGTTCTCTTAGCAGAAGAACTTCAACTTCATTCCTATTCTTAAAATGGCAGGATTTCCTTCTCTTTAAGGATACTGTATTTTATTAGGATATGCACCACATTTTCTTTATTCATTCATCCTTTGATGGACACTTACCTTGAGTCTACATCCTGGATATTGTGAATGGTGCTGCAATAAACATGGAAGTCCAAAAATCTATTTGCTATACTGTCTTTTCCTTTGGACATATATCCTGTAATGGTATTTCTAAAGCACATATAGTTGTTCCATTTTCAATTTTCAACTTTATTTATTTTCTTATTTTATTTGTGTGTGTGTGGCGGGGGGGGGGGTGGTCAGGGGAATGGACTGTGCCCTACCTTCCTTGAGACAATGTCATAGACAGCTCACACTGCTGGGATGAAACTCCAAACCAGGTACAGTTTATGGAAGGAAGAAGGAATTTATTTGAAGCTTATAGATCCACACACAGAGAGAAAAACCACCACCAGCATCCTCAAAAGCAAGCACACTCAGGCAGCAAGGAGCTACAGGCAGAACTTAGACTGCTCTTTGCAGATCTAACACCATATTGGAACTCTGGATCCGACCATAGAAACACTTTAGGACTAGACCTTAGGATGTGTCCACCTCTTTCAAGTCACAAGCTTTAACAAATCTCTAGAATCTACTGGGGGACATCCATTCAAACTACCAAGGCTAGGGTCTTTTGCTGCTGCAAACAAGTCTGGTTCTAGATTCTGCCTCCAATTGTTGTCAGCACACTGGGATCAGAGACACACATACGACTTTGTATCATTGGATGGGGCTGTTGGGGAATAGAGCTCTGGCCGGCAGGCTTGGCAAGCAAGCATCTTTAGCTGTTAAGTCACTTTCCAGCCCCTATTTGTAATTTTTTGAGAAATCCTGTGTGTGGGTTCCCTTTCAAGAACTCTATATTAGAATCTTTTTTTTTCACACCATTGTGAAAATTATTTTATTAATTTTTTATTATCCATAATGAGATAAATTTAATAAATAATGAGTTGTTATCCCCATTTCCTCAATGCACCTCTTCCCTATCCCCAATCAGCTGGATATCCTTCTCCCCAGGAAGTCTGGATCAGTCCATGGGGTTAGGGGATTATGGATAGCCTAGGAGTCAGCCCGGTTCCACCTGCCTTAGTGTGATGTTACTGGGGGGGGGGCTGGAACTGGAAGTTCTCCCCTACAATGGCTCTCACAATCTTTCCACCCCCTCTTCCGCTCAGTTTCCTGAGTCATGGTGGGTGAGTATTAAGGCTGCTTTACTGTTGAGGTCTTAGGGGTCTTTGTATCTCTGCTTTAGGTTGTGATGAAAATCGTTGGTGTCTGTCTAGCTTATCCTGTGCTGACTGATTGGCTGTGGTTATGGGTCTCTTGTTTTTCCCACCACTCTCTGCGGGGTTCCATGTGGATCCTCCACAGTAGGTCTGGGGTGGCTCATCTCTTGCCAGGATGTCAGCTATTGACCTGTGGTTCATTGGTAGGGTTCTCTCTTGCTGCATTCTGAAAGATACTAACAGAATCTCCAGCGGAGAGTGAGATCAGTATAGGTTAACTTAGATACACATTTCTGAATTAGCTAGATTCTATTGTTAGTAGCCTCTTTGTAAATCACTCGTATAGTGCATCTCTCTTTGGGGGCCCAAGAGTTTGGTTCCCAGTGTATTTTGCACTGAGTCCCCAGTTCCAGTTAAGGGCTCCCCATCACTGAGTGGATTACTTGGCTGAATTAAAAGCTGTTGATTGCCTCGCCCAGGCTTTGGCTTCTCCATTGCACAAGTGCTCATTTCTTGGTTCGCTGTCTTCTCCCAGTAGGAAGTGTGTTCATCCTACTCATGGTGGCAGACTGCATTTCATGTCAGTGTTTTTTGTTTGCTCCAGCTATCATTGACCAGCTTCCCCTGGCAGCTTATGCAGTGCCTTCCAGCACTGCACTGACTACCATCTGGGGCCTGGTTACTGTTCTGGACCTCACAGGGTCTCTCGATGCTGGTAGATGGTTTTCTGTAGTTTCTTCAGCAACAGAAACCTGCTTCAGGCTTGGGGAGGGCCTTTAAGAGCTTTGACAGAATCCTGTCTTGTTTTTGGAACCTTATGGTTCACTTTGGTCAACAGCTCAGTGAGGGAAGGAGCCAATAACTGGGACCAGGAGTTGCCAGACTGATCAATTTTTCACAGGCTTAGACTCTCTCACCTTCTATTTACAGCCCTTCTTGGCAGACAATGCCCACTACTTGCTCAATAGTTTACAGTAAACAAGTGAGGATTTTATGATTTTGAACCCATTTTGGTTTAGCTTCATGCTTAAGTCATCCCCCTCCCCCCATCTATTACCCCTCTTTCATAAACTCTCACTTGTCTTGACTTGTCTGCGTAGAGTTTATGGTTAACCTGGTAAAGAACTGCATATGAGGGAGGATATGCGGTGTTTGGCTCTCTGTTCTTTTGAGAGATCACTTAGTAGGATCTGCTCCAAGCCAGAACATTTTTCCCTAAATTTCAGTATGTCATTTTTCCTTTCAGCTGAGTCGAATTCCATCGTGTAAATATACCATAGTTTTGTTATCCATTCCTCCATGGATGGGCATTTGGTTTGATTCTAATTCTTGGCTATTATGAATTCAGCTGCTATAAACAGTTGCACAAATGTCTCTATGCTGTGGTGTGACATCTTGCGGGTAGATGCCTAGTAGAAGGGTAGCTGGGTCCATTGGCTCTATGTCCATTCTGTTTAGGAGTCTCCACAGTGCTTTCCAACCAGCAGTGAATGAGGCTTCCTTTTCCCCCGCATCCTCGCCAGCAATTATTGTTATTGGTACTCTTTATGATTGCCATTCTGACTGGAGTAAGGTGGAATCTCACTGTGGTTTGTATTTGCATTTCCCTGATGCTTAAGGATGCTGAGCACTTTCTCAAGTGAGTAAAGGCCATATGTGTTTCCTCCTCTGTGGATTCTTTGTTGAGATCAGTGCCCCATTTTGTGAGGGGGCAGTTTTGAATTTTTGTTATTATTATTATTTTTTGAGTTCTCTGTAGGTTCTGGAAATTAGGCCTCTGTCTGAGTTGTAGCTGGCAAAAATAATCTCCCAGTTAGATGGGGGTCTATTGGCTCTGAGTATGGTATTTTTGTCTGTAGAGAAGCTTTTCAGTCTGATCAGGTCCCATTGGTTAAGTGAATGTTGCACTTCCTGGGCTACTGGAGATTTGCTCAAGAAGTTTTCCCTACTCCTATCTCATGTAGGGTTCCTCCTATATTTTTCTTCCAGGGTGTTCAGGGTTACATGGTTAATATTGAGGTCTCTGATCCATTTGGAGTTGATTTTAGTACATGGTGAAAGGAGTGGATCTATTTTCATTTTTTTACACATGTTTATCCAATTTGTCCAGCACCATTTGTTGAAGATGCTATCTTTGGCCCAGCCTACATTGTTGGCACCCTTGTCAAAGACCAAGTAACTAAAGTTACTTGCACTAAAAGCTGGGTCTTAAATTCTATTCCACTGGTCTGTCTGTTTTTATGCCAGTACCATGCTGTTTTAGTTACTATGGCTTTGTAGTATGTTTTAAAGTCAGGCATGGTGATACCTCCTGTGTAAGTTTTTTGCTTAGGATAGTTTTAGCTATCTGTTTTATTTTGCCCTTCCAAATGAACTTTGAGATTATTTTTTCTATGTCTGTGAAGAAAGAGGTTGGGATTTTTATTGGCATGGCATTGAATCTGTAGATCGCTTTTGGCAGGATTGCCATTTTTAGTATATTGATTCTATCCATGAGCATGTAATATCTTTCCATCTCACATCCTCCTCTATTTCCTTCTTGAGTGTTTCAATATTTTCCTTATATAGGTCTTTCACAACCTTGGTTAGTGATATTCCAAGGTATTTGATTTTATTTGAGGGTATAGAAAATGGGACACATTCTCCTATGCCCTTTTCTGAATGTTTGTCTTCTGCATATAGAAAGGCTACTGATTTTTGTGTGTTAATTTTGTATCCTGCCACTCTGCTGAAGGCTTTGATCATGTTGAGGAGGTTACTGATACTGTTCTTTGGGTCTGATATATATATATAGGATCATGTCATCTGTAAAGAGGGATAGTTTAATTTCTTCCTTTCCAATCTGTACCCCTTTTATGCTATTCTCTTGTCTTATTGGTTGAGCTAGAACTTCAAAATGTTAAAGAGCAGTGGTGAGAGTGGGCACCCCTGTCTTTTTCCTGAATTAATGGGAACTCCTTGAGTCCCATTGAGAATGATTTGTGCTTTAGGAGATCTATATATTGTCTTTATCATGTTGAGGTATAGGCCATCTATGCCTATTCTTTCCAGGGTTTTGAACATGAAGTGGAGTTGAATTTTGTTAAAGGCCTTCACAGCATCTATCAAGATGACCATGTGGTTTTTGTGGTTGAGTCTATTAATGTGGCGAATTACATTTATTGACTTACATATGTTGAAATGTCCCTGCATCCCTGGGATGAAGCCGACTTGGTTCGGGTGACTAATAGTCTTGATGTGGCTTTGTATTCGGTTTGCTAGGACTTTGTTTAGGATTTTTGCATCTAAGTCCATCAATGACATTGGTCTGTAGTTTTCTTTTCTTGTTGCATCTTTGCCTGGTTTGGGAATTAGGGCAATGCTACCTTCAGAAGAAGGAGTTTAGAAGCCTACCCTCTTTTCCTATACTCCTAACAAGCTTTAAAAAGAGTGGTTTTAGTTCATGATGAAGGTTTGGTAGAATTTGGCTGAGAAACCATCTTTTCCTGGGCTTTTCCATTTAGGGAAGTACTTGATTACAGATTCAATTTCTGTGATTGTGATAGGTTTATTTAGCATCTTTATCTGCTCTGGGCTGAGCATTGGTAATTGGTAGGTGTCCAAAAATTCATCAATTTCTTCCAGGTTCTCTAATTTTGTGGAGTAGAGGTTTTGGAAGTATGGCCTGATGATACTTCTAATCTCTTCAGGGTCCATTGTGACTTCTCCCTTGTCATTTCTGATTTTGTTGATTTGGGCCTTCTCTGTTCTTCATTTGATTAGATTGACTAGGGGTTTGTCAATCTTATTGACTTTTTTGAAGAATCAACTCTTTGATTTGTCTATTTTTTAAAATTGTTTTCCTTGTTTCCAAGTCATGAATCTCAGCTCTGATCTTGATTATTTCCTTGCGTCTTGAGTTCCTAGGGTTGGACTTTTCCATCTGTTCTATTATTAATGTTTTAATGTTTAGTCTTTGAAACTAGCTTAATGAGCTGCTATAAAGCTTATTTTTGCTAAACTTAATATCTGGGTCAACTGAGGGTCCATCTCTAGTGATTAATCTTTCCTTTGAATACAAGTCACAAATTTCCTGCTTCTTCATGTGTCTAGTAGAGATGGATCTTAGATGGTGCATTATGATTACATATTGTCAAAGCTGCTTTCTGATATGCTTAGCCGTGAGTTTCCTCCTCAACCTCATTGATTTCTAGAATATAGTTAGATGGAAGGGACTTAAAGTTTCATTCGAGTCCACCCTGTATAGATGCAAACTAAATTCCCCATTCAGTCTAGCCTTGCTGAGCTGTGTGAGTGTGCCCCAACATATGAGTGTTTTATAGGTTGGCCAGGATTTAGATACAGATATTGGGGCTGCCATTTCCTTCCTCAGGGCAAATTCTTTCTGGAACTACTTTCTTTCAAGTTGTCATGGTGGACTTGAAATTTGTCCCCTTCATCGATCTAATAAAATGGCAGGTCTCCACCAGTCAGCATGGTGATGGAAGATGCCTGCCTTTTGACTAAAGGCTACAACAATCAAGAGACCCAGAGTGTGTCTCTTCTGAATGTTTGTCCTTGATTCCTACCCAAAGAATGACCTTCCAACCATATGCCCATATGCATAGATAATGATTGAAGTCTTTGTTAGAGCATCTGCATTGCTCTTTATTTTAGTGTGCCCTTTTTATTCCTTGGGCATGAATACTGACCACTTTTGGATGATCAAATATAATTTCATTTTTAAAACAATATTTTATTTACTTATTATTTATTAGAGAGAGAGAGAGAGGCAGACAGAGAGAATGGGCACCCCAGGGCCTCCGGCCACTGCAAACAAACTCCAGACATATGCACCACCATGTGCATCTGGCTTTACTTGGGTACTGGGGAATTGAACTCAGGACCTTCTGCTTTGCAAGTAAATGACTTAACCACAAAACCATATCTTAAGCACTTTAATTTCATTTTAATAATAATGTGTTTTTCAACAGGCTCATTATGTAGTCCATGCTGGCCTCCAATTTATGGTTCTCCTGCTTCAACCTCCCAAGTGCTGGGATTACAGATGTGCACCACTATACAGGCCCTATAATTTTTTAAGAAAAGGAGAGAGAAAGAGATGGAGAGGAAGAGGGAGGGAGGGAGAGAGAGAGAGAGAGAGAGAAGAGATTTATCTAATTTGCTTATAATGGGATTTATCCAATTTAGCAGATAAATGGTTCCAGTGATAACCCCCTACCCCAACATATTTGTCTTCAGAATTTGGACATGAGGTTTAGGTTTAAATAGAGGGCAAGATATATGCATAATGAAATAGTTCTAGTAAGACAACTTACCGTTGTCTAAGTTCTGGTTCTGCAAAGTGATCCAATTAATTGCTAATCTATTCATCACTAAGGGTGCAGTTGCACATATCACCATAGGTAACCATACTCATTGCTGGGAGGATGTATTAGTCAGGGTTCTCTAGAAGGAACAGAGTTGATAGAATGGATATGTAAAAAAAGGAATTTACTGAGACAGTTTACGGTAGTCCAATAGTAGCAGTCTGTAGGCCCACAGGTAAGGAACCAGTAGCTGTTCAGTCCACGTAGATGGATGTCTCAGCAGTCCCAATCCAGCTCAAAAGGCCTGATGAATCCCTGGGGAGTGGCTGCTCTTCAGTCCACGATGCAAGGCCGAGGAAACTGTGTTCTGAGTGCAAGTCACGAACCAGTACCAGCAGTCAGGGGAGGAAAGAAGAGCATCTCCTTCCCCTTAAGTTTCCTTATATTAGTCTCCTTCTGGAAGGCCCACCCAGGATTACTATGGATTAGCTCAAATTGACAAGATTAACCATCACAAGTCTTCTCCAAAATCCCAAAAGGAATTTGTCAATCCTTTCTGCAGGCAAGCTCAGGGATCCACCCAAGATTATTATGGATTAGCTCAAATTGCCAAACTTAACCATCACAAGTCCACCCCTTGTCAACTTGACATCAAATCATATCTTCTTACATCTTAGTATCCAAGTTGACAAACTTAACCATCACAGAGGATTTTCTCTAGTTTATAATTTTTAATGCCAAGAAAAATAAGAAATAATTGAGACTTGGTTCTTTATGTTTTCCTTTATTTTTTTCCCTTTGTATTTATGTCTTATAGCTTGATCTATAAAGTTATCCAATTTTGAACATTCTAAGTATATATCTTACTAGTTGTGAATGAGTCAAAGTAACTGTCAATGTGTACATTATTTAAAGAACTGAATCTGGCTTTTTAATTTGAAAACAAGTGCCCTTTGTAAGAGTACATCACTACATTAGGATTCTGAAGTACAGCACAACATTTGCATGTTGTCACTTGTTTAATCACTAACAGGGCCAATTTGCCTTATTTTAATCCATTAAAATATACCAGCAATTCTTTGTTCAGATTCCATCACTTCCATGATTAAGTTTACCAGTTAGATTTTGAAATGGAGTATTTTTTTTTGGGTCATTTGAGCAGTTGAAGCAAGTTATATTAAAGACCAATATCAGCCTCAAGACTCAGAGATTCTTGCTAATAAAATATAATCCAGAGAGGAACACATAATCCTAAGGGTGTTTCCCATGCACTTGTGCTGTGTGTTTACATCTCCAGTGGAACACACATTTGAATAGGAGATGGTTATGCACTTGTAAAAAGCCAGAGGTTTTCATTTCAAAGAGAGGTTTTGAATGCATGTAATCCTTTATATCAAAATATACCAATATTGAATAATGAATGAAAGAGATTCAACTCTGGAGACTTGGAGGCTGGTTTCTAATGAGCTCAGAGATGGGGCAGATGATTTCTCCTACAGGAGTCAGAGGTGGCAAGCCAGCCACCTACATACTGGGGACTTTTAACATTGGCTGTGTCTAAGTCAGCTTGCTATCCTTCCTGTCACCAAGGTGATGATACCTGACAACAGCAATAAGGGACTTTGTAAAAACCAGCCAGTTTTGTTATTTGTCAACATGATTATTTGTCTCATTTTTCTGTTCCTCAAAATATGTTTTATTAATTAATGTGAAACTCTAAACATAGCAGTTTCTATGTAATAGTTATGATTAAAAAACAAGACACTCTGTCAATCAGATACCTTGATAAGTGGAACATATTTTACTGTTTGGCCCTTCTTTGATGATTGGGAAAATGATTTGGAGTCTCGGTGTTTGATGTCATCACGATAAATAGCATTCTTCTATTTATACATTGATTTGTATACCATTTTTCTAATAATCATTTGCTGAGTACTTTCCATGTGTATAGTACTGTTTTATGTATATAACTAGAAATGTTATTTATGTCATAAACTGTATGGTGTAACATTAATAATTGATTACACTTTGAACAAGCTTCTGTGTTCCCAGATTCTAATGTTCTCATCTCACAATGTCCAGCCACATGAAACTGAGGAGAAGGCGAGCTGTTAACTGTCAGAAATCTGACAGGATCTGCAACATAAATGGAGCTACCTAAACTTGAGAACATAAGTCACAGTTTGGCTATTTAATCAGTGTGTGTGTGTGTGTGTGTGTGTGTGTGTGTGTGTGTGTGTGTGTGTGTTGACAAGATGGAAAACTAAAACCAAGATAAATAGCAAGCAGTCTTTGGGAGCAACCTGTTACTGTTACACAAGGTTTGGCATGCCCCGTCTTGATGCCTCTTACTCTGGAGGAAGGGCTGTTTTGTTGTTTCTCTTCTAAAGTCTGTTCCTATTTGGAAAGACCCTGAATTTCACTTATCTTTTCCTTCCTTGTTCCTGATTATTTTTTAAAGCCCTTAATCTGTGAGTCAGCGAGCAAGCAGGAAACACATGGAAAGCTTAAACAGTAATGAAATAACATTTAATGAAAGGAAAAACATGTGGCCAGTGTTGAGAGGAAAAACTGAAAACAACAGCTTCTAGCTTCCTTAAGACTGAACGACCAGGCAACGGGATAGGGCATTTAATTGCTTCCCAGACAGAGCAGCAATTCAGAAAGGATGGGACTTGTGAAAGCCCCCAGTAGAAGGACACATTTAACTTGTGCCAACCTGGCGAGGAGAGTCTGGGGGAGAAGCACCCTGACATTGCTTTCTTTCTGCTTGTTCATGCTGCTTTCTTTTATTTTTGTTTTAAATCGTTATTTATTTGCAGGCAGAGAGAGATAGAAAGAAGAGAGACAAAGAGAATGGGTGTACCAGGGCTTCCAGCCACTGCAAACAAACTCCAGATGTGTGCACCACTGCATCCAGCTTTATGTGGTGACTGGGGAATTGAACCCAGGTCCTTATGGGATGCAGGCAAACGCCTTAACCACAGAGTAATCTTGCCAGCCCTCATGGTACTTTCAATTGGCCAAACAGTGTTAAATTCTACAGTCTGCTGCCCTTCAATTTTTTGCTATAGGCTTGAACTAGAGTCCATAAAAGGAATTCAGCATTATTGTCTCATTAATTCTATTAAGTTAGTACATTTATTATGGAGAATAGCTGTACAGTGAACACTGATAAACCCATCACCACTTAGAACTTTCCCAATAATCATCATTTTGGGTTCTTTTCTTCCCCCACCAGGGGTAAATAGTATTTATAATTTTGTATTTATTATTCTCTTAAAATTAAAAAGTATAGGGCTGGAGAGATGGCTCAGTGGTTAAGGCACTTGCCTCCAGTGCCTAGGGCCCCTGGTTCAATTCCCCAGTACCCACCCACATGGGCCAGACCCACAAGGTGGTGGCCCTGGTGTATTCTCTCTCTCTTTCTGTCTCTCTCTCTCTCTGCTTGAAAATGAATAAATAAGTATTTAAAAAAATTAAAAAGTATAATTTTAGGCCTGGAGAGATTGCTTAGTGGTTAAGGCGTGTCATGGTTTGATCCAGGTGTCCCCCACAAACAAATGAATGTGTTCTGATAGATCGATCCTCAGCTGATGGCAATTCGGGAATTACAACCTCACTAGAGTTGTGTTGTTGGGGGCGGGCTTATGGGGTTATAAGCCAGCTTCCCCTTGCCAGTGTTTGGCACACCTTCCTGCCGCTGTTTGCAGTGCTGTGGCAGAGGTGATGTCCAGCCCTCTGCTCATGCCATCGTTTTCCCTGCCAGGATGGAGTCTCCCCTCGAGTCCGTAAGCCAAATAAACCCATTCCTCCACAAGCCGC
>PVHP010022809.1:0-27994 GCA_004024765.1 Zapus hudsonius
ACACACACACACACACTTTGTTCATAAATGTAATCACACTAAGCCCACCTCTTGTCTTCAACAGATCTATAGAAGTTCCCAGGGCAATTCGTTCCTGACCATGTTGTGTGCAATGCTATGGTCAGCGGTTCTCATTCATTCACGCCTGGTCTGGGTCAAGGGTCACACCAGGCCACTGAGGAAACTAGATAGAGAGCATAGCTCAAGGTCAGTCTGGTAGAAGAAATTCCACAGAGAAACCAGACCCATATGATCCTCTGAATAAGCCTTGACCAGGGAGACAGCATGACCCCGAGTCTCCTCCCCATTGTCTGTGCAGCGGCTCCCTGCTTGTGTGGTATCTGCTTAGTGCAGCCATAGGCAAACTCCCCTGAATGTCTATCATGTTCTGCTTGTTGTAGTTGCTGTCTCATTGCTGGAACAAACACCCAACCAGAAGCAGTTTATGGGAGGAAAGGGTTCATTTCAGGCTTACTGATTCCAAGGATGTGGGACTCCATTATGACAGGAGAAGCTGCCTCACTTCCATAGATCATAGATCATTTTTTCTCCAGTCAGGTAGCCCAGAAGTTTAGCCCACCAATAGTAAAAAGAACTCAAGAAGATGTCGTACCACCTGCCATACTGTCTATAAAAACCTGAGCTATAGCGGAGCATGGTGGCGCACACCCATAATCCCAGCACTAGGGAGGCAGAGGTGGGAGGATACCTGTGAGTTTGAGGACCCCTGGGACTGCAGAGTGAGTTCCAGCTCATCCCAGGCTAGCATGAGGCCCTACCTCAAAAAAGAAACAAATAAACAAAAACTCTGAGCTGTCAGAGTTCAGGACTCAGGCTTTGGAAGTTACTCCTCTGGGTCCATGTCAACATGAATAAATCTTCCGATTCTATAGTCTTATCTCTGGTGGCAGCTCTGTGTGACTCAGTTCCCCATAACAATACTTCATTCTCATATTTCATCCTTGAAGCTTATTCCCGCACCTGTTTCTAGAACATTCTTCCCCCAGATATCCACAAGTATCTGTCTCATTTCTCCTTCAGGTTTTTACTAAAATGTTACCTTCTGGATGAGGCTTTCTAAAGAAATATGTATCCTATTTTATTAATTATTTTTAAATTAAAATATTTTATTTATTTGGAGAGAGAGAGATAGTATGGGCATGCCAGGGCCTTTAGCCACTGCAAACAAACTCCAGATGCATGTGCCACTTTGTGCATCTGTCTTACCTGGGTACTGGGGAATTGAACCTGGGTCCTTAGGCACTGGAGGCAAGTACCTTAACTGCTGAGCCATCTCTCCAGCCCCAGCATCCTATTTTAAGTGGGAAATATTGCTCTCTATCCCATTCTTCTTCCTGAACTCCTCTTCAGAGCATTGACATAACTAACATACTTATTTTTTCACTATAATTTTTGTGTTAATTTTGGTATTAAAAATTGTATTACAATCCTATTTGCAGGCTGGGACAATGGTTCAGCAGTTAAGGCACCTGCCTACAAAGCCTGAGGCTGTTAGGACCCCCAAACCCCCGACTCAAAAGAAGACTCTGACCAATTCTCCTATGCAACATGCAAAGGGTTTTATTAAAAGTAACCAGGTATGCCCAGGGCTCAGTGCGTATCCATAGCAAGACAGAGGCAATGAGCCACGAGCTAAGTTCAGCAGATCTTTTAAGGAAATACAAACATGCATCACAATTCGGGGAATTTTTACAGGTTTTTCCATTAACCAGAGCATTTGCACATTCTTTCCATATCTATAGAACCCAGGCCATTCTCAGTATTTACCGTGCTTAACCACAGATGCAAGATTACATGGAAACAAAGGCAAGATTATAGGAGCAGGGTGAGGTGGGAGAGGCGCATACCAACATACCGTTCTGGACTTTTCTACTTTCTTTTACTAATAATTAGCTCCTTCTTGCCTTGAGATTTTCTACTTTTATTCTAATTTTAATTTTACTCTAACAAGGCCAAGATCTGATTCTCCAGTACCCACATGAAGCCAGCTGCACAAAGTGGAGCATGCATCTGCAGTTCTTTTGCAGTGGCCTAGGTGCACCCATATTCTCCCTCTCTTTCTCTCAAATAATTTTTTAAATATTTTATTTATTTGCAGAGAGAGAGAGGAAATCCAGATACATGTGCCACCTTGTGCATCTGGCCTATGTGGGTACTGGGGAATTGAACCCCGGTCCTTAGGCACTGGAGATAAGTGCCTTAACTGCTGAGCCATCTCTCCAGCCCCTCTCTCAAATAATTTTTTAAAAATATTTTTATTTCTTATTTGCAAGAACAGCGACAGAGAGAATGGGTGTGCAAGGGCTCCCAGCTGCTGCAAAGGAGGGACTCCAGATGCATGCGTCACTTTATACATCTGGCTTTATGTGGGTACTGGGGATCTGAACCTGGGCTGTCGGGCTCATCTCTCCAGCTGCAAATAAACAAATTTTAAAATATCCTGTGTTGGCTTACTGACTGTTTCCTCGCCCTAGTATGTAAGCTCCACGAAATACAGGGAATCTTGTCTATTTTCGCTTCATTCTTCTCTGTGTAGGCAACAATGGTCTGTACCAAACCTATTTGGTGCATTAACGTTCTTAACGACTGTTTTAGGCAGAGAAATAAAGGTGTCTTCCTCCACCTATGTCACAATTTTAAACTTATTGAAACTGGAAGCCTGTAGGATCACAGGATGGTTTTGAACCCGGTCCTCCCAGTCCAGCCTGACCAGGCGGGCAAGGAGACAAATCTGTCCAAGTAGGCTTCGACCATAGAGTTACTCCTCCCGGCGTCCTAGAGGGCACTTCCGGGACTGCTCGTAGCTAGCTAGGCCAATCTATGATCTTGGAGGGAGGGGCACCAGTCAAGTTGTCGCTCATTGGCTCAATTTCCGCTCGACCTTTGACGCGCTCCAAAGTGGGTGGGGCCAAATCGTCCCGCCCCCTCCGGGTAAGCGCAGCTTAACGATTGGCAGGAGGGGCGGGGGCGGGGCTTAGGACGCCCTGGCGCAGGCGCACTGGCTCGGTGGCGGCAAGAGGGCGGCGCCGGAGCTAGCTAACTGGTGAGCGCGGGTGGAGGGCTGGTGGAGATGGCCGGGGAGCCCCCAGGACTGGCTGTCGTCCGGGTCTCCGTGTCGCCCTGCCCCGGAGCTGTTACGGACTCGGGGTCGTGCGCGGCTCCCGGTTGGCTCGCTCGTCGCACTTCCGCCCTGGGGGGCCTAGTGGTCGTGACCGGGCGTTCTCGCTCGGATGGGGTACCCCGTAGTGATGGCCGAGTGGGGTTTCGTTGCAGCCCCGGGCCCGGGGTTTGAAGGCTATTCCTCGCCCCCCAGGGACCACCCTGCGTCCATTGCTGTCCGCTACGCATAATAGTCAACGCTTTATGGCCCTTCCTGCTTACCGTAAATGCTTTGTGTACGACTTCCCCGATGGAGCTGCGGGCACTTTGACTTCATGGGGCCTTGGAGGACGGGTTGAGGTCGCTGTGAAGAGGAGAAGGGTGTTTTCAGGGGCGACAGCGTGTTGAAGAGCCAGGGTGCTGTAGCTACAGCAGGAGGGGTCAGCGGGGAGGGGTGTGCTGTGCATTCCCTGGGGTCTGAATTCAGGACAGCAGAAAGCTGTTTAAAGCAAGACAGCCTGTCCCTGCTGCCTCCTGTGTCCTGGAAGCCTCCCCGTGGCTGCAGCAAGGAGATGGGTTGAAGGAGACCAGTGAGATCAGGGGTGGCTTGCCTGAGTCTGGGTGCAGGCTGGGCAGGAGAAGAGAGGGCCCAGAGGGCTGAGTGACAGAATGGGGGGCGCAGCAGGCTCTGGAGGGGGTCCTGCACTCACGCTGGGTTTGGTCTGAGCGACTAAGTTTCAAGTAGCTGTACACCCTGTCCTTCCATTGGAACTAAGCAAGGAGTTTGTGCCATTGAAGAGGGTAGGTATACAATACTGATTTTCCCCGTTGGTTTTTCTCATTTTAGCACAGGCTGACCTGGAATTAACTGTGTAGTCTCAGGGTGGCCTCCAACTCAACGGTGATCCTCCTACCTCTGCCTCCCAAGTGCTGAATTAAAGGCATGCACCACCATGCTCAGCACCAATATTGTTTTTAAAATAAATTTTTAAAATTTGCAACTATAGACAAAGAGAATGGGCACACCAGGGCCTCTTGCCACTGTAAAAGAAACCCAGATGCACGTGCCATTTGTGCATCTGGCTTTACATGGGTACTGGGAAATGGAACGGGGACCTTCAGGCTTTGCAAGCAAGTGCCTTTAATCGCTGAGCCATCTCTCCAGCCCTAATCTTGATGTTTTTGAGAGGGGGTGGGGCCTTACTGTGTACTCCTGGCTCTCCCAGAACTCGCTATGTAAATATGGCTAGCCTCAAAGTTGTGACAGTCCTCTTGCCTCTGTCTCAGGAGTGCTGAGATTACAGGCATGTGCCACTATGCCTGGTAATGTTGACATTTCAACAGAGGATGGGAAGAAAGAGACAAAGGATTATAAATGTCTTCACTTGTTGGCTCTGGGATTGTAGTTGGCTTGTTTCCATTTCTTTTCCATTTTTTAAAATAGTACCAAACATCCACAAAGCTACCAGAAACTCTTCTAAGAGCCTCCCTCTTAAATTCCCGTAATAAAGTTACAAGGTGAATCTGGTTCATGACCATTTCATAGGTGAAAACTTGAGCACAGAGGATTGGAGATGTGTTCTAAGTTGCACAGAGAGCAGCTGTCGGGAAGCCCAGCTAGAACCCAGATTTCCTGATCCCAGAGCCTGTGTCTGGCACCGCTCTGCAGTCTCCATGGTAGGTGGTTATGATCTCATGATTAAAACAAGTGGAAGGAAGAGACGAGAGAAGTGGCAGAAGAATCCAAGTCTCCAGTCAGTTCTGTCTCCAGGGCCAGGCTGAGTGGCTGCTTGGTATGTCAGAACCCAGTTCACGCTCATTCCCTCACAAATCATTTCCTCTAGGTGCCGTGCTTCCCTGTGCCAGGGTGTCATGGAAGGACTGTTGACAAGATGCAGAACACTGTCTGCCTTGGCCACCTGTTGCCGACAGCTCTCTGGGTACAGTCCCAGCACATGTCTCCACCATGCTCCAGGGAGAAGGCAGCGCTTGGTACTCTCTCGTGTGTTCCAGCCACAGAACCTTCGGGAAGATCAGGTGCTCTCACTGGAGGGCAAATCTGGTGAGCTGACCTGTAAGAGCCAGCGACTGATGATGCAGGTGGGCCTGATCCTCCCAGCAAGCCCTGGCTGCTACCACCTCCTGCCCTACACCGTCCGTGCCCTGGAAAAGCTCGTGCGGGTGATAGACCAGGAGATGCAAGCTATTGGAGGACAGAAAATCAGCATGCCCAGCCTCAGTCCAGCCGAGCTGTGGCGGGCCACCAGTCGCTGGGACCTGATGGGCAGGGAGCTGCTGAGACTGACAGACAGACATGGCAAGGAGTACTGCTTGGGACCAACTCATGAGGAGGTCATCACCGCCTTGGTGGCCTCCCAAAAGAATGTGTCCTATAAACAGCTCCCCTTGCTGCTGTACCAGGTGACAAGGAAGTATCGAGATGAGCCCAGGCCCCGCTTTGGTCTGCTCCGTGGCCGGGAGTTCTACATGAAGGACATGTATACCTTTGACTCCTCCCGGGAGTCTGCCCAGCAGACTTACAGCCTGGTGTGTGATGCCTACTGTAGCCTCTTTGATAGGCTGGGACTGCGATGGATCAAGGCCCAGGCAGATGTGGGCAGCATCGGGGGCCAGATGTCCCATGAGTTCCAGCTGCCAATGGAAGTTGGAGAGGACCGGCTTGCCATCTGTCCCAGGTGCCACTTCTCAGCCAACATGGAGACCCTAGACTTATCTCAAACAAACTGTCCTGCCTGCCAGGGCCCTCTGACAGAAACCAAAGGCATTGAGGTGGGGCACACATTCTACTTGGGTACCAAGTACTCCTCGGTCTTCAATGCTCAGTTTACCAATGCCCATGGCAAACCATCCCTGGCTGAAATGGGATGCTATGGCTTAGGGGTGACACGGATCTTGGCTGCTGCCATTGAAGTTCTCTCTACAGAAGATTGTATCCGCTGGCCCAGCCTCCTGGCCCCTTACCAAGTTTGTCTCATCCCCCCTAAGAGGGGCAGTAAGGAGGAGGCAGCCACAGAGCTCCTGGGGCACCTGTATGATGACATCACAGAGTCAGTGCCTCAGCTCCGAGGGGAGGTCCTGCTGGATGACAGGACCCACCTGACCATTGGAAACAGACTAAAAGATGCCAACAAGCTTGGATACCCCTTTGTGATCATTGCTGGCAAGAGGTCCCTGGAGGACCCTGCACACTTTGAGGTTTGGTGCCAGAACACTGGTGAGGTGGTCTTCCTCACCAAAGAAGGAGTCAGAGAATTACTGACCCATGTGCAGGTTGTCTAAGTGCCCAGGCCTGGTGTCCACCATGGCACTGCTATCCCCTCCACTCCCCTCCAGAAATAGGCCTCTCATGGAAGGTGAGTCCTTGTTAGGGAAACCAGTATTTACTCCATCACCTGTTTGATTTGTAAGGTGACTGGTTTGATCCCTTTCTCTGGGCTGGCAATGCCACCACACCATTCCTTTGTGTTCCATTGCGACTCTTCTGTTAGGCTGAGAGGCACAAGAGAGACCTGAGTCACTTCTCTTCTTAGCAGAGTTTCTGTGTTTAGGAATGAAATGGCTGAAGGCTGAGGACCACTACCCTCCCACCCCCACTGGAAAGTGTGACCACAGCCCTCCCCTGAGAAACCAAGAATACAGTGGAGTCAGGAGACCAGCTTGCCACCAACTCACTGGTGTCAACACATCAACTCCCCTGCTGAGGCCTGGGTTTCCCTATCTATGACATGAGCAGATGGAGCTAGATGGTTCTGCTAGAGGCTTGTGACACATGGATCCCCCAAATTTCCATATTGCCTGATGACCTAAAACCTACCTCCAGACACCTCACCCTGTTGAGGCGTCTTGAGCACTGATACCATGTTCTACTGATTGAATAAAATCAAACTTTTGTAATGAGATTTTTTTTTTTTGGTGCTGATTTGACAGAAATAATCAATTTTAACAGTACTATTCCATTTATTTATTTATTTATTTATTTATTTTTTTTGGTTTTTCAAGGTAGGGTCTCCCTCGAGCCCAGGCTGACCTGGAATTCACTATGTAGTCTCAGGGTGGCCTTGAACTCACGTCAATCCTCCTACCTCTGCCTCCCGAGTGCTGGGATTAAAGGCGTGCGCCACCACGCCCAGCTTAGTACTATTGCATTTATTATGTATTCGTTTATCCTGTTCCCAATTCAAGAGGAGAAGGGTGCCTGGGAAATTTGTTTTTAAATTTTATTTTATACATGTGTGTGTAGGTGCACTAGGGTCTCTTGCCCCTGCAAACGAATGCAGGTCTGACTTTACATGGCTGCTGGGGAATTGAACCCAGGCAGTCAGGCTTTACAAGCAGCTGCCTTCTACTGCTAAGCCATCTCCCCTACCCCAAAGTAGATTTTCTTCCCACAGGTGTCAGGAGCAGTGGGCTCTGACCCCATGGCAACCTTGTCCTAGGTGCTGAGGTGGATACCAGAGCCACAAGGGGGGTGGGGCAGAGCTGTGACTGCTAAGAGCTGGTCTCTGGCCAGATTCTGTGGGATTAAGGCTGAGCTGCCACAGCCAGGCTGCCTCCTGTCATTGTTCCTTCATGCTAGATGAGGACGTAACATCCAAGTCTAAAAAGAATGTCAAGACCAATATTGCCAAGGCTCTTGGTTGCCCACCAGAATAAGATGGTAAGACTCTATCGCTGAAGACCACATATGCTTGGTCACGGAGAAATCAAGCCTGAGCTGAGCTGGAAACCTTCTCCCTCTTAACCAGCTGACAGAAAGCTGGAAAAGGCTATGGCTGCCTGCAGCCCTATGGGAGAGAGAAGTCATCAATGGTGAACAGCAGTGGACCTTGCAAAAGCCTGAAGATGAGCCAGCCAGGCCAACTAGGGCAATAGTGGCATGTCTATTGTGGGGGAAACCAATAATTGGACTGGAGGCCCACTCCAGACCTAGCCAAAACCCTATGGTGGAGGAGGTCATGAACCCTAGGGGAGTAACACTGGCTGTTGTCTGGCTAAATGCATATATTATGCCCACCAAACTGCCTTACAAGCAGTTTTTTGTTTTGGTTTTTCGAGGTAGGGTCTCACTCTAGCCCAGGCTGACCTGAAATGTAGTCTCAGGGTGGCCTCTGCCTCCCGAGAGCTGGGATTAAAGGCATGCGCCACCATGCCCGGCTTACAAGCACTTTTTAAAAAATGAGCATACTCATACAATAATGCTACTCACTTTTGGCTTGAGAAGCGTCTCTTTTTCAGATGGTGGTGACCACTGGGATAACTCAAAAGACACCACAGTGCTGAGAAGAAATGACAGTGGAGTGTTCAGCACTGGGACATCTCTATCACACTTCCCGAGGCTCAGGGCCTATTGTGGAAGAGGTGGTGGAAAGATTATAAGAGCCAAAGGAAGGGGAGGACTGCTTACTACACAAACTTCCAGACACAAAGTGACCTTGATCATGACTTCACAGTACCTGATAATACCTACACGTAATGGGAGGAAAAGATGATGACACTGAAACAGACTAATTGAGGGGGGAGAGATAATAGGGAGTGTAGGGAGGAAATCATAATGGTTTATGGTCTATGATTATGGAAGCTATCAATAAAAAATTTAAAAGAATGTCAAGGCCAAGCTTGAGCTGCCAGCTCCTGGGAGGGGCTCTTCCTGTGCCTGCCCCTGGCTGCTCCAGTGGCATTTTAGCCTTGTACACACCCAGACCACTATGTGGTTCTGGGTGATCTTGCTGCTGACAGTGAGCTCTGAGGCCAGGCCAGGAGCCAATTCCTGAAAGCCTAAAGTCCTGTCCACTTGCCCCACCTGTTCCGCAGGTGCTTGGCAGCTTTTACCACCTCTGCTGTCCTGCAGTAACCCTCCCCCAAGCATACACCAGCAGCCATAGTGGCTCCCAGGCCCCTTCTGTTGGGGTCAGTTCCCACTGTCCAATCACTGGACTTAGTCACCTAGGTTTATGTGGCTCACCTCCGCAGGTATCTGAAGAACTTTCCAGAAAGGGGGGGAGCATGCAACTCACCCTGAATGTGGATGCCATCACCATGGGTTGAGACCGGGCAGAGTAAGGAAGAAAAGAAGAAACTGCCTGAGCACCTGCATTCTTCCTGCTCACTGGTCTGCGGTGAAGTGAAGAGCACCTCTGCCTCCTGCAGACACCGTTTTCCACAGAGCATGTGAAGCCGAGCGACCTTGGACTGAACCTTCTGAAACGATGAGCCAAAACACACCTTCCTCCAGCTTGTTCTCTCCTGTTCTGTCCACACATATGAAGAGGTAACACCTTTGTGGTACTTGAGGGTTTCAGACGAGGAGATGAGAACTTAAGGTCAGATTGCAAGATGGGCTCTCTGGCTGCACATTGGAAGCCCAGGGCTCCCTGCAGAAGTTCTAGTTCACCAAGGGCTGGGGCCTGGGTGCAGGCAATTTCAACTCCCAGAAGATTACAATTCCAGTAATAGCTTAAGAGCCAGTTCTTGGAGCCTGCTTCCTCACTGAACATTTGAGTAATTTCGGTGGGGCATCACCAGACCAGCTTGGTGTCATCTCTAGCTTCCTGAGGGCCGTTCTGGGCCTCTCTTCTGTGAGGTACCTTTGCATGGTTTCCAGGCCTTAGAAACCATACAAGGTGGGTGTAGTTACATTTTACAGATGAGGAAACCTTGGGTTCTAAGCAGAATGCACAATTGAGGATCAGAGCCAAAATTCAGACACCAGCCCAAAACTGCCTTGCCCACCACACTGCTTGGCCCCTGCTTAAGCAGTGATTCCAGAAAGCAAAACTGAACCTGTGCCCAATGCACACAGGGACTGGGAGGTAAATCTGTTGGCGGAGTGCTTGCCTAGTATGCACAGAGCCCTGGGTCCTAGCTCCAGCACAGGTGTGGTGGGGTGCACCTGAAATCTCAGCACAGAAGTCTAAGGTCATCCTTGGTTTCATATCACATTCAAGACCAGCCTGGGCTGCCTGAGACCCTACGTTGAAAAAAAAAAAAAAGCTAGACTTCCTGCACATGGATGCTTTAGTGTGGTGTTTCAGTACTGAGGACTGAACCCAGGGGCCTGTGCACATGCTAAGCAAGCACTTTACCACTGAGCTACATCCCCGCCCCCCACCACACCTTTTCTTTTGGTGACAGTCTCACTCTGTAGCCCAAGTTGGCCTTAAGCAGGCAGTCCTCCTGCCAAGTGCTAATATTAGAAAAATGTATCACCCAGCCCAACTTTTTAAATAATCGTTTTAAATAGCAAATATGAATTCTCTTAAGCTTGTTTATTATGGAAAGTTGGCACTTTAGAGAACCAATCTATTTAAAACTTCACCCTGAGACTACATAGTGAATTCCAGGTCAGCTTGGGCTAGAGTGAGACCCTACCTCGAAAAACAAAAACAAAACAACCCAAAACAAAACAAAAAACCAACTTCACCAATGCGCAAGCCCTAGACTAATGTACGATGTAGCATCTTGCTGGCTGAGAATGAAGAACTTGGAGCTGCCCGGAACAGGGATAAAGGGGCTCGTGCCATCTGACTGGCAAGTAGTAGGTCAGTCTGAGCTAACAAAGCCTCACAGCTGCTCAAACTGCTACCTGTCCTGTTTTACAGCAGGGAGACAGAGGTGGTGCATCAAGGTCAGGCTGAATGAAACATCACCAAGTGTTCTGGTGGCCAAGGGCAGATCAGAGCTTTGAAGAGACAGGCTAGCTGAGACAAGCTGTCCTCTGCACGTCTGATTCCTCAGAGCAGCACACTCAAGCTGACGATAGCTGTCTTGCACACAGGGGCTGACGGAGCCACTTACGTACTGTGGCTCCAGAAACCCTGCCTTTGCACCTGAGCATTCATTCCCACAACCTGGGAGATGCCAGAGCTCTGCTACTGTTATCTCAAGACCCGGATCTTGATCTCTTAACACAAGGCTTTGCAGCCTTCCCGGGGAAAGTCACCAGAGGGTAGCACCTGCAGGCTGGTTTCACCTCAGAATTTCCAGGCGTTGTTCTTTGTCATTTCACCTCTTGCCATAAATTGATGACACATAGACATGAACGTAACAGGCTCAGGTGCACTGAGAGATCGTTGCTTGTTCCTCTAGGGACAACTGGCTGGGAAATAGCAGCACACTGGTGGACAAAGGCTGGTACAAACAAACCATGTCAAGCTTAGAATGTAAATCAAAGACTCAATTAGTGTTCTGTTTTAAGAAGAAACACCTGCTGAGCCATCAGTCAAGTAACTTTGCTGAAATTGCCACTGCTTTAACTGCTTGAGTTCCTGCAACCATTTCTGTGTGAAGATGCCAGTAAACTGTGTAGAACGGACAGCTTTGCACCCAAGGGTGTGAGGCAGTGTTTAAGGGAAGAATGGAAAAGTAGTTTTTCATAATTGATATTTTTTGGTTGTGTTGAGGATCACTGCAGACATTTTAATTCATACATGATTTTTCAAAAAAAAATTTATTTGCGGGGGAGGGAGGGCACTAGCGCACCAAGGCCTCCAGCAACTCCCAGAACTTCCGATGCGTGCCCTACTTTGTGCATCTGGCTTTACATAGGCACTCAAACCCAGGTTGTTAGGCTTTGCAGGCAAGCACCTTAACTGCTGAGCCCCATAATTTTTTTTTTTTTTTGATGTTTCGAGGTAGGGTCTCGCTCTAGCCCAGACTGACCTGGAATTCACTATGTAGTCTCAGGCTGGCCTTGAACTCATGGCAATCCTCCTACCTTTGCCTCCCGAGTGCTGGGATTAAAGGCGTGCGCCACCACGCCCGGCTTCCATCCCCATAATTCTTAACATATGTACTGAAAGTCTAAAAAGCCATGTATTATTTCTTTCTTCAATTCTTATTTATTTGCAAGCAAAGAGAGGAGAGAATGATTAGGTGCACCAGGGCCTCCAGCTGCTGCAAACGAATTCCAGATGCATGCACCACTGTGCATCTAGCTTTATGTGGGTACTGGGGAATTGAACCCAGGTTGCTAGGCTTTGCAGGCAAGTGCCTTAACCACTGGACCATCTCTCCAGCCCTTCTTTAAACAGTTATCCAGTGAAGTCCCAACTTCAATCTTGGAGGCAATTTTCCTTAAGGGGGGATCTCAAGTACAAGTGGCTTCAATACTGACAATCTTTACTCAACTCTCACTGATTCACAATTTTAGTACATTCTCAAGTTTTGAATCTTTTCACATTATCAAAATTATTAGGAACACTGGACTACCATGACCAGAGGTGTTACAGAGGCACACAGTTCTAACAGGGAAATGATCAAGGAGTGGTGTTTTCAGGAGACAGTACAACTAAAACCAAACAGAAGTCATTTAAAATACCCAAGACATATTAAATACACAGCTGTGACTCCAAATTGCCATTCAGTATGCTTTGAATTGTAAGATAAAACTAACCCCACCAATGGAATGTTAAACTGACACCCAAGACAATGCATCCCATAATTCAATACCCTATTTTTCTGATTGTGCCAGAAAGTAAACAACCAGCAAATGATTTCACTGCTTCAAAGAATCATTTACATTTAAAAAGTGGGATGAAACCCACCTGGTGGCCTGTGAGGAGGATCACTGTGAGTTCCAGGTCAGCCTGGGCTAGAGTGAGACCAAAACCAAATAAACAAAAAGGCTTTAAAAGGTGGAACCCGGTTGAAGACTGGGCTATCCATGGTCCCCTACCACAGAGACTGATACAGACGGCCCATGGAGGAGGATATCCAGCTGACTGGGGATGGAGAAGGGGGGCAATGAGGAATTGGAGATAACTCATTGTTGGCCCACTAAACAGTGTAACTCATTATGGACAATAAAAAAAATAAAAATAAAAGGTGGGATGAAGTGGGATTCCTTCCTTTTAAAGTGTATCCACTGAAAAGCTTGTACTTACAAACAGCAGTATAAATATTCCTCTGGATTTTACAAGGAGGGGCCAAGACACTGACAGCCCCCTCTTCTTCTCACCAAAAGCTGGGTATTCATCTTTAACCTGCTTTCTATTCGTTCCCTCTTCTGTTTGCACTTTTTCCTCCAGAAATTTATCCTTTCCCACTGCCTTTTTTGGCTTCATTTCCACTTTCACAGGAGCGGGACTGACAGCCTCGCTGGCCTGAGCTTGGGCATTTCCTTCATTGCCCCTTTGGCCAAGCTGACCTTCCTTGTGGGGTGCCCATGAGCCCCTCTCCCCACACACACCTCCAGAGCTTTGGAAAGTGATGTTTATGTTACTGCAAGTTTAACTATCTTTCTAAAACAATCAATTACAATAACTTAATCTTAGTGTCAGGCTCCAGAGTGTTGACTGCAATGAGACTACCTGGGCCGCTTAGCAGCTGGGACAGACTGACACTCCTGAGTCTTTGCCCCTCAGCTTCCTTCCTTGGAAAATGGGCCACAGCAGATGCTTGACAGGTGCCTTTACATCAGGTGGCACCTCACCCACCGTGGGCCAGCACGTTCTTGCTCCTGTGCTCAGGCAGCACACTGGTGCAGGGATGGCGTCCCCTGCTGCCAAGCCAGAGGCTCACCAGGCTGCTAACAAGCTCCCGGGATGAGCTTAATTGCTCTTGGCTAATCAACACTGCAGGCCAGGAGGGTGCAGAGGAGGCACACATGGGGTAATGGCAACAAGAATGCCACTCGTGGGCAGCTTTTGAGGAGTTGTGCTACAGGGATTTGGCCCTGGTGGGGGTTCTGCAGACGGCAGATTCTTCTAGGCACTGCATGGCACAGTGACTGCCAAGACTTCATCACAAGCTTGGAGTAAGGGCAGCTGGGTCCACTGCAGGCCCTCTCTCTGAAGGGCTGAGGGTCCTGAGTTCAAGTTCTACTCCACTTTTCACTAGCTAGCTGACCTTGGGCAGGTTACTAGAGCTCTCACTATCTGCCTCCTAAGGGTATGAGGACAGTTAAGTGAGGCAGTGCATATGCATCTCCTGGAATGCTGCTGGCTTAGCCTGGTGCTCAGGCTCCCCAGCAAGGCCAGCTTCCGCCACCCTGGGACACACTCTCTCAAGGCCCCTTCCTTTGCTTCATTCCACTTCATGCCCAGGGGTTGTGTGTGCTGGCTTCTCTCTCTGCTCTCTGCAGAAGGAGCCGCTCCTCTCTCCAGGCTAGCAGCCAGCAAGTACTCGTGTGTCTCAAGGTGCTGAGCAAAGTACAGCTAAAGGTTCCTTCTTTACTGAGAGGCAGTGGTGGTGCAGGTCCATGGGAGGGGGGGCGGTAGGAGCAAGGGACTGATAAAGGAACTCACAGGAAACCTGCTCTGCCTGCTGGGGTTAATGCTAACAATGTCAGGCCTCTTACACACAGTTCTGAGTTTTCACAGACAATCAGGTGGGAAGTCTAGAATGGGTAAGGAAGACGTCTGGACTTAGGACCTGCACTGGTCTCTGTATGTCTCCCCTAGCCCATGTTTCTCTTCAGAAACAATAAAGCACACAACCCAAAACTCCAAGTTAGGGCTGGGGAGATGGCTCAATGTTGGGACCCAGCCTGGCTGAATATCTGTGAGTTAAGTTTTAGAATATAATATGCAGCCGGATGAGGTGAGTTACACCTTTTGGTCCCAGCAAGAGCATGGTAACTCATGCCTTTTGATCCTAGCACACCTGTGCCTCCAGGAGGCAGAGGTGATAGAAGTGCTAATAAGCTTTGCTCCTGCTTGCTGAGCCCCCTGGTGAAAGAGATAAGGCTATACAATGCAGCCTTGGATTGTATATAAGGTTGGATGCTGGAATAAAGTTTTGAGATTTGCCTTGACATGTCTCCCAGCCGCCTGTGAGTCTCCAGCTGCTATCCTCGCAGGGGGCCAGGGGTCCGTGACTCCTTACCCAACAGCTCAGCAGTTAAAGGTGCTTACTTGCTTGCAAAGCCTGCTGGCTTGGATTCAGCACACCAGTACCCACATAAAACCAGGTGCACAATGTGGTACATGCATCTGGAGTGCGTTTGCAGCAGCAAGAACCCTCGCATGCCCATACTCTCTCTGCTCCCAAATAAATATTTTCTAAAAAAAATTAGCCCATCTGAAGAACAACAGTTGGTTTCAGTTTAATAATATATTAGCCAGCTTCCCTACAGTAACAACCCCCAAACCTTGTGGCTTACAAGAACAAACAGCTCAAGACGACAACACAACCGGTGACAATGAGGCAGATGAGATCCTGGCCAGCATGCAGGAGGCTGAGGAGGGCGTACCTTGAGCTGAGAAGCTGGGGAAGATCTAGGGCCATATCCAACTGTTGCATCATCTCAACAAGTTCTTTCCTGGCACCGCTCAGCCCACAGCACCTACAGAGTCCTTGCAGCTCTCCTCGCACTGATGAAGATGGGGCCAGAGGCGCTTGGCCAACCTTAGCATTCTATGCAGAGCTGGTACACTGCCTTAGGGAAGTGTCTTCCATGCATTCCCGGTGCCACAAAGGTTCAGAAAACGTCACTGCACAGTAAGTCATTCTCACCAGTGAGTGGCCAAGGCCGCTGCTATGGAGGCTGATGCTGTGAGCCCTTCAGAGATGGACCACAGGGCGTTCCCCCAGGGCAGAGCTGTGAATCCTCTGAGGAGCTCAGTACTTGGACTGACAGGATAATGTTCCAGGAAGACAGCAGTTCCTTCCCCAGCACGAGGATAAGAACCACTATCTCTGTGCAGGTGACAGAAAAGTGCTGGACTTGGGATGTGGATCAAGTTGATCAAACTCTGCTAGATTTCAGGCAGAAGAGGGAAGAGACCCTGGAAGCCTGGCTCCACTTTATCTGTGTACTTTTCTTCCCCTGAGATAATTCTTACAAAAAGGAGAGGATCTGACACAGACCAGAAATGCCGGCATCAGGACTTTTACAGAGTACCTGCAGGAAACAACAGGAGTTAACTGAGTTACCATTGTAGTCAACCATGGCCTCTCCCACCACACTCAAGGTGAACCTCTGGATGGAGCGGAACATGAAAGTGAAAGCTTGGTGGGTATATTGGTTGGTTTGAGTCTGGTGAATTTAACATGGCATTCTGCCCCTTTCAACCTAGCCAGAACCTCTGGTGTCATACACACCTGGGGCTAAACAGGAAATAGAACTACAAACATGCTGTCATTTCATTCATTACAAATTCCCTTGAATGACTGGGTAAAGCAGGCCCTGTGCTAAAAACAGATTAAAAACCACCACACAAAGCCAGGTGTGGGGTGCATGCCTGTGACCCCCACATTGGGAAGCAGACAGGAGGATCAGAGGTCCAAGGCTGTCCCTCAGCTATGAGGCCAGCTGGGCTACAAGAGACCCTGTTTTAACCCTCCTGTTCCAAACAAACACAAAAACCACTGTCCTTGCTCTAAGTTCAGTCATGTGGGGGGGACTGTGGAAGGGTGAGTGAAGTATAGCCTTAGCCCAAGAAGGCATAATTCCACCTTCAGAGAGAGGAGTCAGGAAAAGCTTCCTGGGAATGGCGTGTTTGAATGTGACTTAAATTTAGGGAAGGGCAGGGCAAAAGGTACAAGTATCACAGCATCTGCCATTGCTGGGTACGAGCAAATGGCATGAGGCAGGTATAGAGGTGGGACCCAGGGATGGTGGCATTATGCAGTGGGCCAATGCACTTCTGGACAGAGTGACCTGGTTCTCAGCTCCACCTAATTCAGGGACTGAAGCTGCCAGAAACCAGCCCCAAATAGTCTCTAGTCAGAACTCATCAAGCAGTTACAGGAGCATTTACACTTTCTGCATGCACGAAGCTGATTTTCCTGCTCATATTCCTTCTCTGCCTTTTGGATAATGGGTAGGGTAGACCTCAAGTCTTTAAAAGAATTCTGGATAATATGTTAACAACAAGAAAACGAGTCACTGAGAATCTGCCCATAACAGGAGAAGGGAGATTTAGGAGCAGAGAAAAATACCAAGAGAAGCAATGATCAGATCTGGAGAAATATTCCCTACCTGCCTGCCTCTCAAGCTAACAAAAGTGGGACCAGCTGGACACACTTCCAGGTCAGCCAACATCTTACCAACTCTGTGCAGTCGTCCTGAGCCTCCCTCTGTTCATCCCCTCCTTCTCGGGCCTTGACAACAGATCACTTCTAATACATCACTCTGCACATTTTTACCTGAACATTCCTTCTGCAACTCCATTCACCGCCCTCATGCTCCTTAGCAAGACGGTCAAGTTTATGCTTCACAAGTGATCCTAACTCAACTCTCTAGCCCCGTTTTTGCATCACTCAACCACCCTCTCTCCCCCAGCATTTTACCCCTCCTCTTCTTCACTGTGTTAATGCTCCAGGTTACCCTCCTACAGAAACTAGCTGCCACTGCTGACAGACAACAAAGACACCTTTGGCCCCACACAGTTTCCTTGGGCCCTCTGACTCCTACTCACCCCAAGTGCCTATGAATGTGCACAGGCAGGGAAGAGCCCTAGAGACAGGGTCTGACTGCATCACCAGGGGATAGGAAACGGAGGCCATCCCAGCTGCCTTCAGGTACAAAAGCCAGAAAGCTTTTCCCTTAGGAAAGCAGCCCCACCCACGTCCCTGGCCCAAAAGTGTCTTGGTTATAGCCACGGCTAATGGCTCAATTGAATAGGTTATGGTCCCAGTGGCTGCCCTCTGGCACAGCAAGTGTCCAGAGCAGAAGGGAGGGAGGGAAATCTGAGGTGATCATTGAGAACTGGGAAGGAGCTGGAGCTCACCTGGGGTGCTGCAGCACCTGCAACAGGGTGCTCTTAGGGGATACCCGGTATAGTTCTGTGCTTTTCTCATCCTCAAAGTAGACCTGCAAAATGAACCAGGAGAGAATCAGAGACAAAGGAGGGCTTTTGCATGGGGGAAGTTAAGGATGGCAACTGCTAACCACATGACTTAGGAGGGGTGGGGAGAGCAGAGGATGGTGGTGATGGCTGCACACTGGTGTGAATATCTTAATAACGTCACAAGGCTGTACAAGGAAAATGGTGTGAAGCACATTATATAAATTTTACCACTCTTTTTAAGCACCTGTTCCTTTGTCCCTCTCCTAACCCCTCCCCTCAAAAAAATTTCCTTAGAGGGTAGACATAAAGCTTCTTCTCTTACCTCCAAATTATCAGGGTAGTATTTTTGCTCTGAGTCCCAAGAGGGTGTTTCACTAAACATCGCCATTAGATGATCGATAAACCTAAGGATGGAACACATACTTTCTGGGTATCAATGACTCCATCTGCTTCCCCGCATCGGTCCCAGGGCACCAATTCAGAGATAAGGAGAATGTCCACAACATAAAATTCAGGCTTAACCCATTCTGAAAATAGTGCCCAAAATGTGTTTGTGCACTGCCTGTCCCAACACATCAGTGTCTTCAACAGACAACAGTCACATGCTAAGCACTAATCCTTTGAAATCACAAGGTAAATATGCAATCTAATAATATGCACTTGAATTACGATGCATGTACTTCCCCAGCATTGTGTACTACTCTTTGACAAACCTGTACTGGGGTGATGCCCAGTCAATGAAGAGGTGAGACTTGTGTCACAGTGAGTAGAGATTTCAGATAGAAAGGTCCTATCCTCTAAACTAGTTTCTTCCCTCCTCAGACCACAATGCACTCAACACTCTTGAGAAGTGAGCAGGGAGGAGCATTTGAGTAAGGGTGGAGGGCTCTTGGACAAGTAAAAGTATGTACCTGGAGTCCTCGTGAAAAGCAGAAATGAAGTCGGACTGGGCATACTCCGGGTACAGGAACAGCACGGGCCAACTCAACCTGCCCTGGTCATCTAGACTCAGCCGAGCTCCATACGGGTTCTCAGAGCTGAGCCCATCCAGGAAAACCTCACTTGGACCGTCTGAGGTTGAATCTTCATCCTCACCAACAGCTTCAGAGACAAGCCTGATGTTCCTAGCCTGGATTAGAGATAGAAACACACACACACACACACACACACACACACACACACACACACACACCCCTTATTGTGTTGGGAGATGCAAACACACTTCAGTGAAATAAGACACTCTAGCAATGCCAACTCTCTGAGGGCCATGGTCTACTAACTGTCCCTATGGCTGTAGCCGAAGGCACCTCTTGTCTAACTTTCCCTAGGCAGCTTCTGTGTGCTTGGCCCTGGGTCACAGAAAGGAGGGTTCCTGCTCTCGAGTCTGTCTGCAGTCCAGTGGGAAGAGGCTATAGAAATATTCAGAAAGGAAGGTAAGAAGTGGAGCTGTGGAACTGCACACAATTGAACCTAGCGGCTAGAGGGATCTAGAAAATGCTAGGCTTTTAACAATGATTTTGAGAGGCAGAGTTAACCCCAAAGAATAGCACAGAAAAGATGAAGGGAGGGGAGGGCTGGAGAGATGAATCATGACAAGAATGCTCACTGCATAAGCATGAAGACCTCAATTCAAGCCTCAGCGCCGCACTAAGGAGCGCAGAGACAGGAGGACCACTGGGGCTCCGTGGTCAGCCATCTAACTGAAAAATGAGAGCTCCAGCTTCAGTGAGAGACTTTGTCTCAAAGAAATAAGGTAGAAGACCAACAGATGTCTTTTGGCCTCTGCACATGTGCACACAAGGCATGTACAACACACACAGGACATGTGACACCAGAAATAGTGCACTGATTTAACCTTGTCTGTTTCCCAGAAGTGAGGGTCAAGATTTGAAACAGTGTTTCATCTCAGGCTGGCTTTGTACTCAATCCTCTTGTTTCAACCTTTCAAGTGCTGGGATTATAGGCCAGGGCTGCCACGCCTGGCCACCATTCTATTTAGCTTGTTAATGCATGCTACCATATTCTTGTTGGGAAGGATGAGTGGGGTGTACTTTAGTAAACGTCTCAGAGTCAACAAGTAAATGGGTCAATGATTTAATTGAAACTAACCACACTGGAGGTATTATCTCCCCTGTGAGGACAAAGCAAGCTGGGACAGATGGCCGGCTGGGTATTGAGATTAAAGAAAGGTCAGTTCAAAATGCAGGACAAGGGAGGCAGATGCTGCAGTTACAATTAGAGCAACATCTTCCACATCAGGTCTGAGCAAGGACTCAGCTCTGACATCATCTGTTGGAAGGTTCTTCACAAGATTAGCTCTACCTTGGGTGGCTCTTGTGACTGACTGACCCAGAGTACACAGTAGGTACATTACTACCTCAGGTGGCTCTTGTGTCTAACCCAGAACACACAGTCAGTACATTACTACCCTGGTGGCTCCCTGAACACAGTCAGTATATTACTGAGATGAGCACATGAGAGTGGCAGAGCTGACTGACATGATGGTCTGACTGGAGTAGAAACAAACAGGTACATCCTGCACCCCAAGAAAGGTTCCCAGTGGACCTCATAGACTCACCTTGATGGCCTGGAGTAAAGCCTCACTCTCATTCTGCTCCTTTCTTTCTTTCAGCTTTGCTTTCCTGGCATCCCTCTGTTCAGTTCTCTGAGAATGAAAATCAGACACATGGGCTCTAGGGAACGCGTTTTCTCCTCCCCCAAGTCTGCTCTGGTGTCTGTGCAGCTCCTGCTCTGTGCTAAGGGACACCAGGGGCCGAATCAGTTTAATAAACACGCAAAAACACACACCCAGGTGTCAAGCCCAGTGTCAGCAGAAATTTAGAATCTAGTTCCTGTCCCCATGGAGCTCACAAGCTACAAAGGGCCATGTGTGACAGGCGGTATGAACTGAATGCAGTAAGAGTGGTCCTGCCCCACTGAAGTGGGCTTGGGCACACAAGGAAGATACCACCAATAAAGCAGAAGGGCATCTCCATTCAGGGACAGACACCAGGGTAGACAAGTACTTCACGGGGAGCTCCCAACTTCTCTTGTGGCTGGGAAACCAGGGCAAGACTTTCTCTCAGGCTCCACCTTTTGGACAACTATAATCCATGAGAGAAAAGAACACCATTCTGCTCAATCGGACAGAAACAGAACTCAATGTCCTTCCTTCCTAATCTGCCCACCAGTGGCTCTTGCGTCTTCCCTCGGGTTTGTGGGTCCACAGGAATGTGCCAACATCCCTTACCCAGGGCTGACAGTGAGTATTTATGCTTTACAGATCATTTGTGCTCTGCTGTATGTTATCTAATTTGTCTATATCCTTTGAGAATGGGAAAAGCCTGCTTAGCTTATGTAATCCTCATAAAAACCTTTGGAGTACATGTTATATTCTCCATTTTCAAAGGAGAAATACTAGGAACTTGTCCAGCATCATACAGTGGCAAAAGTAAGTGTTCATATCCTGAGTTTTTAAATCTCCTCTAGGGAGCCACTGAGCCTAGATTTTGTTTTAAAGAGGAAAACCTTCACAATGACCCAAGACACATCTGCTAGTTATCAAATATAAACTGCTGGCTGTTACTAACCTTCAGCTTGTCTGCTTTAGTCCTCATTTCTAGAAGTTTCTTCTCCTTGGCATCTATTTGCAGCCCCTCGTCACACCAGTTCACAGCCTCAGCAAAGTGTTTTAGTTCCAGGTGACACAGGGCACCTGCAGAAGCCAGAGTTTAGGATCAAGGAACAGATGCACGGAGAGCACTCGCCATGGACAATCCTCCCAAGCCTACCAGCCACCAGCCAGTCCCCCAAGGAGGAAACAGGATGTTGTCCCTGTCTTTCTGTCCCTAGACAAGGGGAGGATTTTTTTTTTTCCGCTGTGCAACCCACTTCAGTGCCAGCAGCCTACAGGCAGAGGCCAGGCAATGGTTCAGGGCTAGTTTGCTTTGGCATGGGACACTATGAGAAGCCCAGGGGGACAGGCCTGCCATAAATCCAAACCCATGCGTAAGGGGAGAATTTTTTTTAAACCTAGATCAGAAATATCCCTAGCGCCCATTCAGCTGAAAACTACACATCTCTCTGGTGTTAAGGACTCTAAAACATATGACAGCTTAGTGCAAAGAACACAGTCTGGAATCAGAACTAGTGCAGGCTGGAAATGGGGCTCTGTCTTCTCTACAGGCCCTTGGACAAAGGACTAAAACCACTGTGAGCTTCAGGCTCCCTCTGCACACGGGATGCTGAAGTCCATCTCAGACATGTTTAACTATCACTGCCTGTCTATACACTACTCTCAAAATACTGTATTTGGGGGCTGGAGAGATAGCTTGGTGGTTAGGGTACTTGCCTGCAGAGCCTAATGAGTCAAGTTCAATACCCACGTAGAGCCAGATGCACATTCATCTGGAGTTCGAGTGGCTGGAGGCCCTGGTATACCCATTCTCCCTGTCTGTCTTCTATTTCTCTCTGCTTGCAAACAGATTAAAAATATTTTTTTGAAGCCGGGCGTGGTGTCGCACACCTTTAATCCCAGCACTCGGGAGGCAGAGGTAGGAGGACTGCCGTGAGTGCAAGGCCACCTTGAGACTACAGAGTGAATTCCAGGTCAGCCTGGACTAAAGCGAGACCCTACCTCAAAAAAAAAAAAAAAAAAAAAAAAAAAATATATATATATATATATATATATATATATATATATATATATATATATATATATATATATATATATATTTTGGCCAGGCGTGGTGGCGCATGCCTTTAATCCCAGCACTCGGGAGGCAGAGGTAGGAGGATAGCCGTGAGTTCAAGGCCATCCTGAGACTACATAGTGAATTCCAGGTCAGCCTGGACTAGAGTGAGACCCTACCTTGAAAAACCAAAATATACATACATTTTTTTAAAATATTCTATTTTTCACATCCAAGGGCTAGTTTTTTGGTTTGTATACAGCACTGGTGACTTCCATCTGCCCAAAATTTAGGATGATATTTAATCATAACATTAGTGTTCTTTATTTTTCCTAACTTCTTCACTCACCTGGTCCCTGCTTTGTGGACTAGGTGTAAAAATGTAAAAGGTGTTAACATCACAAACAACCTGAAATGGATATTTGACAGGAATGACACCATCATTGTTCTTCACTATCTCCATACACTTAATTTTTGAAATATCAATAAACCCCTTTTCTGTATTTTTTTTTCTGCTTGACCATCACAGTAGGTTAACATGGATTTTTGTAAGGACAAAACACCTCTCTCTGTAGTTTAAAGGTGATTAATTCTATTTCTGCTGTTCTATTTTAATGAGAATCTCTTCTGTCTTCTCCTGCTACTGGAGGTCCCAGAATTCCCTGACTCATCATGTCATCTCAGTCCTCAGATATCCTCCCCAACACCTAGCTGGAGAGTGTGCCGAGCCAGTGGTCTGGCAGCACAGCAGAGTCCAGACACTGGTGGGCAGTTTCTGCTCCCCATAGCCACACACAACCTGGTTGCCACCTATGTGCCCATTTTCATTAAGTCCCTGAGTTCCCACACATGAGGGACACAGACCTTACCAACCCAACCATGAACATCTAAAGAAGCACAACTCTGGGTTGGAGAGATGGCTCAGTGGTTAAAGGCACTTGTTTACAAAGTCTGACTATCCAGGTTCAATTCCCTAGTACCCATGTAAAGCCAGACACACAAAGTGGCACATGTGTCTGGAGTTCATCTGCAGTGGCAGGAAGCCCTGATGCCACCATACTCTTTATTTCTCTCTCTCTCTCTATTTATATATATATATATTTTTTTTTTGGTTTTTCGAAGTAGGGTCTCACTCTAGCCCAGGCTGACCTGGAATTCACTCTGTAGTCTCAGGATGGCCTTGAACTCACGGCAATCCTCCTACCTCTGCCTCCCGAGTGCTGGGATTAAAGGCGTGCGCCACCACACCCGGCTCTATATATATTTTTTAAAAAGCAAAACATGGTGGCACTTGTCTTTAATCCCAGAACTTGGGGAGGTAGAGGTAGGAAAATTGCTGTGAATTCAAGGCCACCCTGAGACTACAGAGTGAATTCCAGGTCAGCCTGGGCTAAAGTGAGACTCTACCTCAAAAAAACAAAAAACAGTAACAAGAAAGAAACATAATTTTGATAAAATTATGGAAATGTTAAGGAAACTTAATGTGATAAGTTTGTAAAGCATCTGTGAACTTCTCAAAGAAAAGACGAATTATAAAGTAATAAAGCAGTTATTACATAGAAAGGTCAGACTATGAGTGGAAAAATCACAAGGGAACATCCCACCATCAGGGTTACCTATAAAAGTTGCATAACTTTAAATTAATTTTAACATGGCATTTGAAGATCGTGCCTTTCAATCAGCTAATTTTGGGGAGGATCAGAATGTGCTTTGTCTTAATTAATTTTATTCTTTATTAATTTAAAATAAAGAGTTTCAACTTCCTACAAATTCTTACAGCCAATGGGCAAAAGCGGCATGCTGCTCTTGGTAAGGAACAGAAACTTATATAAGAGGACACATGAATATCCTAGCGCCTTCCTACCGAAGCTTTCAGCATCATTTTGGGTGCAGGAGTGCCAGTGTCTCCACAGTGATATTCCACTGTGCTTCTACAAGACCTACCTCTAATGATGGCTTTCAGGTGGCAGGGCTTCAGCTTCCTGGCAGCCGTCACATCACTGAGAGCAGAACGAAAGTTGCCTGACAAAATGCCATTTAGAAAAAGAGAGAACAAGTTTTGAGATCAAAATTTTCCGAAGTATCACATGCATCAACAAAGACACTCTCATACAATGCTGGAGAAATGCAAATCAGAACAATGTTTTTGAAAAAATACAGTTATGCTCATCAGCCTTATAAATTTAATATCAGGCAATCCTCAGAAGAACTAGAAATGCAGTATGAAAAGGTGTTCAACATCACTAGTGACTGGGACATTGATGTAAAGATGAAGTTGATAAAAACGAAGACAGATAAAATCCACAGGGGTGAAGCTATGCTTTCTGGACAAGTGCTTTCTGGACAAGTCACAGAGCAAATGAGCGCACTCTGGACACGGAGCCAACAAATCTCTTCAGAAAACTCTCCTAAAGGACACTTGCAGTGGGCATGCTGGCCCAGGCCTTTAATCCCAGACTCAGAAGGCTGAAATCAGAGAATCTCAGGGACTTCAAGGGCAGCCTGAGTTAGAGTACATTCCAGGTCAGCCTAGCTGCAGTGAGGCCTAGCTCCAATAAAACGAAACGGCAAAAAACCTTGCATGGAGCTGAGGGGAGGGCTCAGTGGATAAGCACTTGCCACTCAGACCTGAGTACTGGAGTCCAATCCTCCCAGACCCCGTGGCAGGATTCTATAATCCCAGCACAGATGGACAGAGAGAAGGCTGAGACAGGAGAATTTTCAGTAAAGAACAGCAGCAGCACTAAATCTCAATGGCAGCACAGGATCCAGAGAGCAACCCTGCCTCAGCTGACCTTCACACACGTGCTGTGGCACACACACGCACCTGCACTCTCACATGAACACACACAGACACTTCTAGAAATCTGCAAGGATCAATATAAAATTAAGTTAGCTACGTTACTCCTGCCTCTCATGTACTGAGGGCCCAGGGCCTCGCCCATGTTAAGCAAGTACATTATCACTGAGCTATACACGTACCTTTTTTCTTTTTCTCTTACGGGTTTTTCAAGGCAGGATCTCACTCTAGCCCAGGCTGACCTGGAACTCATCTTGTAGTCCTAGGCTAGCCTGGAACTCATGGCAATCCTCCTACCTCTGCCTCCTGAGTACTGGGCTTAAAGGCATGTTCTTTTTGAGGCAAGGTTCTACTAAATTGCCTAGGCTGGCCTCAAACTTACAATCCTCCTGTCTCATCCTCCTAGAACCTAGGTTTGCAAGGTCTCAGATACCCAAAAAGTCAGAACAGAATACATTTTGAAAGCTAGATAATGAAGAGACAGGACTAGTGTGTCAGGCTTGCAAGCCAGCAGAGGGGAAGCCCGAGCTACCATGCCTAGCAACAGGAAGAAAGCAGTGCTCAGCACGAAGGAACCTCCTCTGCACATGGGGCCAAAGGTGGATTGAAAACCTAAAAGGCAGTAAGATTCCCCAAATTCCTGATGCTTCTGCAGTTCCTGGCACCCAGCCCTCCCCAAGTCAGGTGGAACACTGAAGCTTGGTTGCTCTACGCAGGCAGTAAAATAGAAGGCCTTGGGTGGAACCTCCAGACACAGTGATCCGGTAAAGCACCAGCAGCGATGACTTCAAAAAAAAAAAAATACCATCCAAAGGATCAGGGATGAGAGCAGTTCTAGACTTCTCAACAGCAGTGCTACTTACTGCTAAAGACAGTTTGTGTAATGTTGTAAAGTGTGAAGGAAAATCATCCAGCCTGGACTTCTATACGTAGCCAACTACTTAATAGTTAAATGTTGTTTTGTTTTTGTTTTTCGAGGTAGAGTCTTGCTCTAGTCCAGGCTGACCTGGACTTCACTATGTAGTCTCAGGGTGGCCTTGAACTCAAGGCGATCCTCCTACCTCTGCCTCGCAAGTGCTGGGATTAAAGGCTTGCGCCACCACGCCCGGCCTTAATAGTTAAATGTGAGAGTGAAATGAAGGTACTCTCAGACACATTTACAAAAATTTGCTTCTGGGGCTGGAGAGATGGCTCAGCAGTTAAGGTGCTTGCCTGCAAAGCCTGACAGCCCTGGTTTGATTCCCCAGTAGCCATGTTAAGCCAGATGCACAGCGACACAAGCGTCTGCATTTTGTTTAAAGTGGCTAGAGGCCCTGGTGCGCCCAGAGGCAATGGTTGTACCTATTCTCATTCTCTCTCTCTGCTTGCAAATAAATAAATTATATATATAAATTTCCTTCTGTACTGGAGAGATGGCTGAGTGGTTAAGGCACTTGCCTGCAAAGCCTAATGACCCTGGTTTGATTCCCCAGTACCTATGTAAAGCCAAATGCAGAAAGCGGCACATCTGGAGTTTGTTTGTAGCTGGTAGAGGTCCTGTCACCCATCAGAGGAAATCAAGAAAGAAAAGAAGGAATGGGGGAGCCGGGCACTGGCTCCGTGAGGAGAACAACGAGACAGGCACAGTGGTACAGCCTGTCATCCCACACGTGACCGAGGCAGGAGGACTGCAAGATCAAGGCTGGCATCTGCTCCAGGTTTCACCCAGCTTGCCTCTGTGCTAAGCCTTTCCCCCAGGTTTCACGTCAACAGATCCAACCACATCTAGACTTCTCCACGTGTCTCATAGGTTCCTCAAACTCGACACATTCCCAAGTAAACGTGTCACCCTCATCCCTAAGTGCTGCTGCTCCCTCTTCTCCAGATGACCTGTTTCAAGTAGTGCTGCCACTACTTCCTCAGAAACTAAAAACTCACCACCAATTCCTACATCAACAAGCCAAACTGCTTGACTACATCAGTGTCTCTTGACTCCACCTTCTTTTCTTCATCTCCCCTGTACTACCGCCCTCAGTTTCCCCTTCAAGCACAACCTTTTCCCATTACCTGGCAGGGCACTCAGCAAATCTAAAAATGCAGTCATATCACCCACTGCCTTACATCAACCTTCCATGGTCTTCACTGACACCTGTGGAGAGTTCAGGCAAGTCTCCACGACAGCCCTCTCCTCTCAGGGTGCCTGCTTTACATCTCATTGGCAACACCGAATTTGAGACTTTCTCTTGCTCTACCCCTGCCACAATGTCCTCACCTTTGTTTCTACCTGACGAATACCCACTCTTCCTTATGACCCACTGCAGATAGCACTTTTTAAAAAATATTTTCTTAGAGTCCCAGCGAGGTCTGGAATGGTAACCAACCCCCAGATGGCAGTTAGTGTAGGGCTGGAGGGCAATGCACAAGCTGCCAGGGGAAGCTGATTTGCGATAAATGGAGTAAACAGACCATTGGCATGAAACATAGTCTGCGGCCATGAATAGGCTGGATACAGTTCCTACTGGGAGAGAACAGCAAACCAAGAAAGGAGCAATTATGCAATGAAGGAGCCTGGGCCTGGGGGAGTCAATCAACAGCCATTAAATTTGGCCAAATATTCCACTCAGTGAGGGGGAACCTTTGATTGGAAATGG